>SDVV010005026.1:0-19589 GCA_016164225.1 Gammarus roeselii | reverse complement strand
CTTATGCCAGACGGTTTTATTAATGCACTTTTTGTTCAAACCTCTACGGAGATTCTAAGCCCAACTCGATCATGGTTGTACTGTTCTTTCATACTTGGTCATCAGCTCACAATGTTTGAGAAGCTGCATCAGCTACCGTGATCCGAGTATGGTACGAAATCGTAACGTATACTGTGGTGTACACCCTGGTTCAGTTTGATACGGCGGGGTAGTGAGTGCAGCTGGATATATTTGCTGGCTACATTGCGAGCATATAGTTGGAGCCTTCCTACCCAACCTACCTTATTTTGGAGCACGTATTTGTACCTAGCCTTCAAAGGACACAAATTTTGACCTTGATTTTGTTCCGTGGCTGTTTTACTATAATCTTTTCTAATTTTTTAATGGTTTAAAAAACTACTGTACCAATAACAAAAAGAAACAAAATAAAATGAAAAATAGAAGAAAAGATCATCATAAATCGATAAAGTGGTCCATCGAAGATATAACCTGACAGCAAACAATTACAGCGCAATTCGCGGCCATAGTTTTTCTGGACTTTCAAGGGCTTAAAGCTCAGAACGCAGTTGTTTGGCTCTGCTTTGTGGTTGTCAGCTGGTGCGTCGGATTCCAATCAACTGAATTTTTCGGTTCACCCACCTCGTTTCGCCCTACCCTACTCGGCCTCCTACTCCTTTCATGGGTAAATTTACTGAATTGGCTGCGGGTTCCTAATCTATAGATTCACCCACAGTGTTATTACTGTAATGATCCAGTGAATTACATGCATAATTTTCCTTGATTATGACAGAGTGAATCATGTTTGTTGAAGATCTGCACGCACGTTTCTGGCTTAATGCATGCCATAAAATTCATCAAGGTTTAATCCCTGCTCTTTAGCAAGAGCAAACCCATGATATCCATCGGTATTACATACTAGCCTCACAATCTATTTCAAGAATGATATAATGAGCAACCATTTTCAAAGGTTCCAAGAGTGCAGCTTTGCTCAATGGAGTTCACGAGCAATTAATAATGCTGTTTTATTCCTCTGCCTATTTTTATGAGACTGGAGTTTGAGGTGAAATATGGATGATATCTTAGCACTCGCGTTGTCTTAATTCACATTTCTGCACAATCACATTGTAAATGAACTAAGCGCATGCATGGCTACTTAAACTAGCCGAATTTGACCTTGTACAAATATATCAACCGTGGACTGCTGCGTTTACGGGCCAACTTCTGACCCATTAAACTGCACTGCGTCAGTGTACGTCGCATCTGACATGTTTACTTAGGCTTAATAATACGATGGTGAGGTTTTGTGGACAACACTCGCGAGATATACGAAGCCATCATGCTTTTATACAACAAGGATTTCTATTCCTGTAGAATCTTGGTGCTGTTGTTACAAACAAGGCCACCAAAAATCTGAACCATGGGTCAGTGGTCACCCAAAAACATTATTTTTCTTTCAAGTGAAGTGTCGGAACAAATAAAGCATAATAGTCAGTGGTTTTACTAACAGGGACATCGTGATGAAAATATGTTCTGAAATTTATTTTTACAACCGATGTAGTCGGATAAGCTTCCCTTAGAGCATAAAGTTTTGGTCATTTTCAAGACATCAGATGATTGCTATTTTCGTTCCATGGATGATGTTCCATGGATAATGAATTACATTGTATTTGAATTATAAATAGGAGAGTAAATTCCTAATGGAATTTCATGTGACATCCTTCTTCAAAATTATTGTGGCCGTTCCGGGCAAAATCATAAAAGACTCCAGAAAATATTTAAATCTAAACCAGATTTTTTTTAGCGAACAAACAATTTGCAACAAACTATTCGTGTGAGTGGCTGCCGGCCGCAGGCAGCGGCACCGGTCGCAGTTTGAGGCAATTTGCCGCGCCAACTTCCCCCATAAATTGACTGCCGCACAACTATTTTTCAAAACTCGGCAGTCACCCAGGAAAAATTCGACTAATTGATGACCTAAGGCTGGATTAAAAGCATTATCCATAATGTCATAACGTTTGTCCGTAACTTGGTGGAAAATATCAACTAGGGACATTAAATATAAGGGAAAACAATATTGATTTGTGTGGAACAAAACTTCCAATGACAGGCGAGATTGATTCTCTATTGACTCTGTTGATTAATTAATGACTGTTTATCAATGTGATCTGATCGGGCATCCCTTATTGATTTTGTCAAGTGTTCTCCTGTTCGTAGGTTGGCAGTGTGTTTTAGATCAAGGGGGTATGAATCAGCAAATACAAAGTACAGTCCGGATCTGTTTTTCAATTAAAAGGTTAAGTTTGATTCACATGGATATCAGTATAAAGTTCAGGGTACATCAGATAGGATAGGCGACCCGGGCTGTACAGGCCCCTGACACATGAGGGTACGACGACGATGATCGCGAGCCACCTGCCGACCGTCCCCTCCCTCTAGTTCAGGTGGTACCCGCTCTAACATCGCGCAGACTCGCCCTCCAAAATAACACCTCACAGAGCCTCATGGTCGAGAGGCAATTCGCGGATCCATCGCCTCTCACGCAATTATTAGCAGACATAACAATTATCTGCTTTCCACCACACGACCCAGTCCGCAGAGCAGGGATACTGGCCGAGCGACCCGCTTTTGAGGGGATCGATGAGTACTGTGCGAGCTATGAAGTTCTGAACCTGTTCTTACGTAGTAGAGTTTACGCGGGTTTGCCTGAAATTGGGTATGCAAAATTATGATTTCGGATACTCAATGACATTTTCAAATAATAACAAATAATAACTGGTGTAGTTGATGTTGAGATATTTCAACCAAATCCAACTTTTTTTGTAACGGACGAAATTGTTGCAAAGAACTATTTAATATTCTCATACCATACAACATCATTAATTACACAGTGATATGTCAACAGCAGCAACACAAATTTCATGTCTAGTTGACATCTAGTTATTATTCTGATGACGCCTTGCTGCTCCTTCGATGAACTCGTTTATCCAATAACCCTGACGCAATAACATTGCACGAGCAACACTATAAATGACACAGTTTCAAGAGCTTCTTCGGCCAAAAATGCTTCACAGGATTAATTTTTACAACGCAATGCAAATCTTCACTATTTATGAAATGAGGCTTAAACGGGTATGTAAGATTCCTGTCGAAGGAAATAAATCATACTTAGACAAATTAGAATGATGAAATTGGAATGCTATAACTAATATGCACTCAGGGAATTATGATAGAATCATCCAATCATTAATGTTCATGTTAGCTATTTGTACCTGCATTGTAGAATTCTGTGACATAGAAAAAAATCTAACGACGGCGCAGTTACCACACATACATTCTTCAGTGGATTCCAATTAACTTCGTGCTATGGCCCTATTCTTTCGCTTTTTTTTTCATCTTCACAACTGATGCCTTCTGCCCAGACTAACTCTTAGCCCTGAACTGATTACAACAGACCAGTTCTAACAATCCAAGGCTGAGCGGAGGATGGCGTGACGGAGCAGTTGATGCTGACAAATCAATCATTGAGCGCCGCCGGATTACTTCAACAGGCAAAAGTTGAGATATTCTTCACCTCCTGTAAGCCTTAATCTATGCAATGCTTATTTTCCATTCCTGGAGTTACTTGTCCATTAAATATATAGTGATGTCAGTAAGGTTCGGAAAAAAACTGAAGGAAATGATTGATGACTTTCTCAGCTAGTATAATTAACGATTCACTGCATTTAATCTTTACATGATATATTTGCATGCTCAATTTGAAACTGAAGAGAAAATTTTCAATTATCCGTTTTTCCACTGGGCCAGAAAATATCCTTATTATTCTATCTCGGATAACAAGAGAAGGATTCAAGCCACACAATAGTAAAAGTTTCGCCTGTGATTGAAGTGGAAAAATACGAATTTTATAATTAACAATCCATACTATGTTTAATGTGCCGTTTATGTGCATATGCATATAACAGTTCAAAGTCTTCAGAGGAAGAGACTTCTTATGATGTTATTTCAATTGAACTGCCCGTAGGTTCAACGTTCCCTACAAATTCGATGGGTTGAACAATTAAGCACTTAAATCAATGATCGCTTCATGAACAATATACGAGCGTTTTAAATCTAGAAAATATGCCAGCGCAGATACAAACATCAATCTATTGTTTTACGATCAGGATTCTTTATTAATATTCGTTTCCTGAATTCGGTATTGGAAGAGCTACTGTTTCGATTCATAAACAAATTAACATTTGTTTATATTTATTGATTTGCGTTAATTGTTTTTAAATGACATCCCACTACTTAGTTGGAAGCTTATGTGCTACTGCCACATTCCAGACATCAAACATAACAGTTGTCGCACAGTACTGTTTCCCTCGTTAAGTTGTTAACAGTTGTCGCTCAGTACTGTTTCCCTCGTTAAGTTGTTAACAGTTGTCGCTCAGTACTGTTTCCCTCGTTAAGTTGTTAACAGTTGTCGCATCAAAAATATCATTGGTGAAAAGTATGGCTCTCACTGGAACAGAAATAATTCCGTTCCCATTCCCTCTTTTTTTCACAACGACGATTTTTTTCCGTAGAACTCGAGCTGCAATTAATAAAGCCGCCTCCTGATGTGACAAATATATTAGATTCTTCATCTGGAATTGTTTCCCCTTGTGCCTCTCTCTTTATCAGTTCTTGTAACAACGCCATCTTGATAGAGCTGTCAGCAGTAATGCTGTGGAGTCTGGTACTCTGAGAAATGTATCAGATCGATTAATTACTACTCTCGCGTGCTATGTTTGTTGAACAGAGCTACTGTGATTGGATCAATTAAATGCAAATGACACGTTTCGCTTCTCGTATATTTATTGTTGAAGTGACCCCTACAGTTGACGTAAATCAATTAAAAAGATGAAATGGTGGCCTCTGTAAACATGTCAAGAAACTAATTTCGTTCAGTAAAGTTTGAAAAAAAATGTAGAAGAAACTTTCACAAAGTATGGATATTTGAATGTGATAGGCATGAATTATTTGTTGCTGTAATTAGTTAGTCGGTTAGTCAATCCGGCCCACGGAAGTCATCAAATCACATAGGCACCCGACCTCCTCCTATCACAGCACAACTTTTGCCATTACGTACAGATGTTCCACCCAATAATGATAGGGACAAACAACACTGTGAATTATCTTGCAGCGATAATTTTGTGTTGATTTTTCTGATATAGATACCTACGGGCAAAATTTTGTATATCTCTAGATGGAACCAGAGAGCGAAAGACGAATTCGCATTCATTGATGCCCTTCAGCGAGGCATAACAGCTTTAATTTTTGTTATATCATCGTTCAGAAGATGTCATGGGGAGGCCACGGCCACATCCTTGATCCGACGGTAATTGAAAAAAATACGACACTGCAGCAAACAGAGCTTTGCTGGTTGGTGCGCTAGCTGCCACATCGGATCAAAAAATTGTGTTTGCAACTGATTAATAATTTTGCTATAAACGATTTTTTTTTGTCTTCCTGACATCTTCTGAACCATAATTCAACAATTAAGACAGTTACGCCTCATTTAATGCATCTGCGAAAGCAAATTTGTCAGCATTCACCAGCTCAACATCCATGGATGCCAGCCTTCTTGTGGTCCCAAATGCACAAGAGCTTTTTGCTTTTCGATTATATCCTCAGAGTTCGAACCCAACAAACCGAATTTGAGATACGGCAGATTTCTACATGGAGTTTAGCTATTACAATCGTCGGCTTCAGAAGGCGTGTGTTGGTTTCAAATGAACCATAAAAGATAGTTATTTACGTCAAGAGGTCTAACAAATCCGAGATTGAGCAGCTTGACTCTTCCACGAACTCCAGAGGCAGCGTCCTTGACTACGACAAATTTCGTGGCAGCCTACTCCCATCAGGTGGTGCAGCCTATGGACCTTTATCCTCAAGTTACGAGCACCTCGGCCATTCCCTGTCGGCCAGGAACCCCCTTGGCACGCTGAAGGCTCTCACGACTCGTTCCTTACGAGGAAGCGGACCTACAGGAGACCCATTAGCTGTTGTTCATTGCTGCTTACATTGAGAGCACGCTATGAACTGATCAGGCGAAAGCGAACGGTAAACCTGTTTAGTGAATAAACGGCGGAGCATGAAACTTGCGGGCGAGCAGCAAGTTGACGCTGAAGATGTGTCATGACAATTAGGAGACCCGTGGGAGACATTCGAGTGTACGGGAGAGAGTGCTGCAAGTCGAGGATAAAGATTTATCATGGCAATTGTGTGTGGATTGAAGGACATTCGAGTGTTCTGGCAAGCTCCAAGTCGGAACTGAACACGAGTCATGAGAATTAGGTGTATCAATTGGCTGCGTAGCAGGGTATTGGATAGGACGCGGAAACTTCAAAATTGAAGTTATGCAAGAATTAGTGAAAGATACTGGTAAGCAAAATAAAAAATTGTAGTTATTGACGGTATGTTTCTGAGCTGAACCCCGATTGCAGTTGAATACGAGCACGAGGAAACTTCATCTCTTCACAAACAATACACAGAGCGTTGTATAATATAAAAAGTATGCTAACGCACATATCAATTTTCCCATATTTCTATCTGGTCAGAATTGTTTTCACCGATATAATTACACACACTAGGCCAACAACTTTGGCCCTTTTGCGCGAAAGGATCCGGCCAGGAGACTCCGCAACACACTGTGGGTCATAAGTGCTGCCCAAGGTCAGCGTCAGCACCAGGCCAGACAGTGGGACTGGTTCAAACATGCAGCCCCATGGTGACATGCCCCTCCCACCCTCCCCCACTCACGACCATCCCGCTTTTTAACGAAATGCCACTGCGGAAAAGCACATCAGGGCAGTGTAAAAAAACATCCTTACACAACCATTTTATACTCGTGCCAGCATTCAAAAAATAATTGTTTGGATCACGATAATTTAAATCTCCTGGGGAACATTCGAGTTGAAGGATGAAGACGTGTCATGACAAGGAGGTGATAACATTTATTTCCTGAACTCGGTATGGAAGAGCTACCAGACTGTCGGTTTCGTGAGATAACTGTGTAATCTGATCATATCATGAAAAACTTTTTCGATAAAATTTAGAAATACATGTGCAGCCTGTTGAACGATGTAGTTGGATATTGAAAACGGCATGTGGGTGTTTCTGTTCGTCGAGTGCTTTGCTTTTTTTTGTGACTGAAGCTGCTGCAGTTCTCCTTTCCAGTACTTGGGCTGATCGAATACTGGTCGCCTGTTTTTGCGAGAGCTATGCCCAAATTCAATATTTTTAGGCATAGTCAGCAGATTGTTTTACGATTGGTTGACGTCACGTCCGAGGGTTATATCCGCGGTCGCCATAAACTCGCTTAAGCCATCAAAATTGGATAATCTGAAGTTGCGGACATTATCGTTGTTTATTGAAGTTTTTAACTCTAACTCTAGCCTCCCCAAACGGATAAAGTTATGATCGCTAGTTCCGAGTGGGTTTCCAACTTCTACGTTCGTGATTAGAGAGTCGCTTGCGCTAGATATGACATTAAGGATATTCTTGCCCCCTGACGGTGTCTTCACTATTTGTGTCATGAACTCATCGTCTGCAAAATCCATCAGACGTTGCCCAGTGGCAATGCATAAGTCTGTTTCCCAATCACTGTCAAGGATATCGTCAATCTTCAAGCATAATACTGGTCAAAGGGAAGGATATTCTGATAGGCAGCTGTGATCGGGAACATCTTGAAGTGTACGTACATGAAAACCCTTTGACATGGATCCAGGCTGGCTATAATAACATTTCAATGAAAACTTCTTTTGAAATTTCTTTCGTGATATCCTCTGGCTGTGGATCAGCTGGCACCACTGAGCACTGAACCTGAAAGACTACACATTCGCTTGGGACGTAACAAAGGTTTATTGCCCTCGCGTCATGGGACTTATGAATCATTTTCATACTTTGTATTCATTACCACATCCGTCAACAAGCTGTTTGTTCCGTAGCAATCTGTTGCTACCTGCCTGCGAGAGAGATGCGTCCCAACGATACTTTGACCACTGTGCTTCTTCCAGATTCTCCACTCTTTCGTAGAATTCAATTCTAGCACAGGTAGATGTTTCTTTATATAGGTTTGACTACAAGATGAGGTAGCGACAGGTCCAGATTCTTGTGCATCTCTAAAGTCAGCGAGTCTTGTTTTATTCGCTGGCGCGGCCAGACAGGCACAAAACAGCATTTCAAGGAGGCATTTCTATTCTTGCAAGAATTTGCAATTTTTGAACAGCAAAGAGAAACCTTTGAGATGCAAATTTATTGAAATATTTCAGTTGTTTTCAGAGTATCGAAGATCCTGAATATTCTATGACATGAAATGTAAGTTCAGGGAAAATATATTATTATTGGGTTTGTAAAACACTTCTCGTGATTGCAAAATATGAAACACGTGGTATCACCACGTGTTTCATATTTCATTCGTGGTATATAGTCAAACGCTCGTGAATAAATCCCGCTGAATTTCCGCGTTCAACGTTATATTAATTTTATTGCAACGGGAAAAAAAATCATACACTAGAACCACACGGGATATTTCATTCAGTAGCAAAAACAATGCTACGATGATTTCGAGAAGAAGAATAGAGTGTCTGTTATCGTATAAATAAGTAATGCCCGAAGTCTTATAATGAGACCATCTTCCTTCCATTCTTAGAGACACGTAAATAAAAAACATAGGAAAATAGCACATGTGATCAACATACAATAATATTTGTAAAAAAATTATACGTATTCAATTTTAACAACTCGTGGGAACAAACAGCAGGTTGATCTCTTGTCTAAGCTTTGGGCGTCAAAATACTGATGTAACATGATTATATTATGAGCAAACCTATACTTCAAAGCGTTAGGAATTATTCATCTGTAAAAAATATTCTTTCCAATTCAATTGAAGTTGGGAGAGCAATCGAAATTCTACAATTTGTCTCGCAGTAAAGGAATGTTTTGTGGGCGTTAACTCAAAGCATTCCAACACTCCCTGTCATGCTTCCTTGATCAGCTACATGAAACAACTGATCACTATGAAGAACATACCAAAATATACCCAGGCTAAGAAATGTCCTTGAAATCAGGACGATTCGTGAAACAAAATTCATACCGCGGATGCGACACATATACAACACTTGAGACTTCACACCCATACGCACCCCTAATTATTTTACAATGTACATGTATTTGCTTCGTGTCATGAGTTTGAACGTCGGGTATTTCGGCAGTAAACAGCTGTTCATCAGCGATCTATTGAACGCGGTAATTAGGAATAAGGATTACATAGCATCTCTTTGGCATAGTTTTTTATCTTCTGTTTAGCGAGAGTAAACAAGTGAACTTCAATCATTGATCAAAGTGTTCCTATCTACAACCCAAGGATCATCACAAACATTTCCTTAGATATCTTCCTGGTGTCGAGTGGCGGAAGAAAGTACGTTGAAAATTTAAGATTCATTAAACTAGCAAACAATCATCCTGATCAACATTTATTAAAACTCGTAATAAATCTCATGTTTACTTGATATAAACAATTATGGTAATTGTTGCGATATGATATCGTAACAAAATTCAACTTAAACAGGAAAAACACCATCATTTATTTATGATTGATATCTTTTATACATTTTATTTCCCTACGCTACGATAAGCACTTCGTATTGGTTGCCTTTCTCAGATATCCTTGTAATGTACGCGTGTTACACCATTAAGCATATCAAGATCAGCCGGAGGCCGTCCACGCTCCAAAAATCATCCATGTTAAGGGCTATTCAATCACTCCAGGCACTTTTATTCTCCGAGCGTCGATCATTGATCCGCCGCAGATAAAACACGTAACGGAGAAGTGATAAGCTCAAATTAATGAACGGGGCGCTGCTCACAGCGGGGACCCTGTAGCTGCTGGAGGAGGGAAGGGAGAGGCCACGGCTCCAAGGGTTAGAGCGCATTAAGTCTGCGCAGAAAATAACTCGTCCGGGAATATAAAACGTTTCACAATTAACGAAATAAAATAGTTTATAAAAAAAACACGGATCACTTAATCTATATATTATCTACAATACAGACCACAAATATATTTGCTGATAAATCTGTCAGATATTAAAGGTATACGTAATAGCGGATACACATATCAGATGCTTCAGGTAGGATTAAATTTACTCGAATGCTGTAGGAAGACATTCATCCCTAATTAAGGAGTTTATAGGCTATAATTTCAAATAAATAGTGTTATATTGAAAAGAAAATTGATAGCTCATATGCGCATGTCTTGATTATATATTAATTAATGCGAGATTTCAGAGAAAATACATTTGGTTTGTTCTATTTTTTGGAAATGAAGTTATTTGATTGATATCATTTTTTATAACAAACCCTAGTAAGGACTTGAAAACACTACTATTGTTTTATTGGTACAATACACAATATGAATAAAAATACCGATTCACTTAGAATTTGAATTTGAATGAAAGACCGTGGCCAAGATATGGTGGCCGCTAACTCGTAGTAATCCAAATAACTCGCAACGAAGCGATCGCATCACGAAGATTAACGACGCTAGCAAGGATTTAGCTCTCACCAGGCGATTGGAAGATGATTACATCAACTGCTTCAGAGGTTGAGAGCAGTTGTTAGCAGGAACGCTTCTCAAAAAATACATCATCCGTATATGTTCAGTTATAGTTAACAACTTCTTGAATATTTCTTTCGATTCTTTATTATACTGACCACCAGAACGGCCTGAATGTTTCTTTCGTCGGTTACACTGCATGCGCTGCACGACTCATATTATTTGGTTATTTTTAAGCCTCACCGCAGCGACCGCATTCGAACACTTGATCACCCTGGAAGAGAAGATCTCTTCAGACTTGCCGCCATTACGTTGAACATGGAGTCGGTGAACAATCTATCTGGATCATAAATGTATATGACGCAGAAAAACTTGACTAATTTAAAAACGTGTTGATCTATTAAATGACGAAACCAAATTAGGGTGGACTGCTATAACAGGTCATGTAATTACTGTTACATTGTATACTTTTATTTCGCTCAATGTGGGATTGGCAAATATCAGTTTTTAATGTAACAAGAAATCATGAATATCCACTTAATCATATTTTATTCGAATTTACTGGTTTGATCTCTTCCTAGAGGATCTTAGGGGGTTTCAATTGGTACCCATTATTTATTCACATTAAATAGGTTTCGCACTAATTTGCATGAATTCCCTACGAGAGAAAAATACATGAACAAGCAGTTTAAAATAGAAATTCAAATGAACATGAAGTTTTTTGAAGCAGTGGTCATGTTGCACACACAGGACCGGTATCAGTGAACTTGCAAGTTCTGATTATTTATGTAAAAATTGCAGATCATATGCATGTTGCCGAAAAAAATATTAGACAGCTGTACTTGCAAACTCCAAGTTCCAAGTCAACGAATGTGAATTTATTCAAAAAAACGGCTCAATAAATGAAACCTGTTCCTACCGTATTCATTGTTTAATGAATATTTACAAATGTATGTGATTGCATGGTTGCAATGTCTCACATTCATAAATTCAATTAATTTTTTTCCTAGAACGAATCTCATTATTATGATTTTTGCATTGAGATCGAACTTTGTGAAATGCCTCTTTGTTTCAGCGTGTGTTTAAATAATACAAAATAGCTATTGCTTAGTAGGATGACACAATAGCTATTGCATAGTGGTATGACACATTAGCTATTGCTTAGTGGGATGACACGTTAGATATTGCTTAGTGGGATGACACATTGACTATTGCTTAGTGGAATGAAAAAATTAGCTATTGCTTAGTGGGATGACACATTAGCTATTGCTAAGTGGGATGACACATTAGCTATCGCTTAGTGGGATGACACATTAGCTATCGCTTAGTGGGATGACACATATTTCAATTGCAAATGGAGCATTGTTCCGTTCTGTAGTGAGGAAGGCTAAAAAACTACTTCATGTATAATAAAAAAAGTAAAAAGAAAATCCTTGACACCAGTGACCTGAACCCAACAACCCTGATTTAGCATTTTCCAGACTACTGTGTGACATGAAAGTAAAAGTCGATGTACCGCAAATAAATATACCCGCAACTGTAATTTTATAATAAGAAAAGTAGAGTTTCTCAAACGAGTCAGACTTCTCATAAATATTTATTTGAATATTCGCAGATTCTAATACTTTCTGTACGTGATCCTTCATGTTGAAGATAATGCGTTCTAGAAATAATTTCAATCTAATTCTATTGCCAGCACTCTACAGCAAATGTTATGGGATTAATAACGTTGGGAAATATAAAAAAATCCTAGCATACAATATAAAAATATCAAAGTGTAAAAAGAGCTGGTTATAGATATGTCATAATGCATTGTTCATTTATTTCTTAATAGAACCGTTTTAGATTAGACGGGTACTTGCATCGCCACGGGCAAGCATGTGGAACGATGACTATCACCAGATGAAATATCAGCATTCTCGGCCTCGCTGCGGACAACCATCTAGACCACTTACAAGGACCATTCAACATCATCGACATTCCTTCTCGCATACGTCACAGGTTCTCAAAACTCTTCGGATGTTTCATGATCACAAGAATTAATTTTGCAATCTTTTCAACCCGATTATATTTGGTGCAGTTCTTAATGAAGTTACGACGGTTATGCGAATCTTTATTTTCTCGTGAGTTGAAGTTTTTGTTGGATTGTTTACATTTCTGTTTCTCCAACTCCTGCTCGTGCATCTGGTCTCAGCACTGTTGCAGCCCCTGCATGTTTTACAGCACGGAATCCCGTTTGATATTTAACATTAATTGCCCGTACTCGCCTGCATTTTGGCTGCAGAATGTTCTTCTTTCCATGACAGCTCATATAGATCCTTACAACAGGCTCCTCTCTAACGACTTGCGGTGCTACGTGACCAAATCTAACGCAGAGCTAAATGTTTCGCGCAATACGAGGAAAGTTTGAAGGATTACTTGTGTGTTTTCTTGATGATAGCTCATAGGGCAAATTGAGATTAAATGCAATGCAATGACTCCCGTCGCTGCCTTTGTAAGTCAACATTCTGTTAGCCAGGTGATCGACCTGGTTTGTTGAGGACAATTGAGGTTCATCATCGGGAGACTTCACTAGTTGGGCTGGGACGGTTAATGAACCAGACAATCAATCATGCCTATCAACCATGCCAATCAACCAGCCTGTTAGTATAGGGAACTGGGCACGAGTAAACAATAAACTGAAAGCCGATTCAGACCACTTTTTGAACGCAATACATTATTCTTTAGAAAACTATGAATCAATACGCCTCAACGATGATTCTGAAGGCTCTATGCTACAGTGATGGCGCGCATAGGATGTGATCATAGATAACGACCACTGAACCACCCCTAATTTGATTTAATCTATGAGGGTTAATTTCATTGAATGTAGATGAAAGTGTCTTCAAAGGATCACAAGGATATCTTCCCATGGATAGTCATCGTCAACATAGATTTCAGTCATTGTAGTCGAAGTGTATATTTGTTTATGCATATCAACCAAGGAATGTAACGAATGTTTCAATGACTTGCATGTACATAAACAATATATCCACCTTGAGATTCCAATATTCGTAAGCATGAGCCAGCGTTATATGAAAGATAACCTAAAAATACGTGAAAATATTCAGATTTCTATTGGTTCACCTCTCAAACTATAGCTACATGCTCGGCAAGCGGCATTAACAAATATGGGACAATACCATCCGATTCTTTGTTAGTTATAAAGTCTGATGACGAGTGCGAGGCGCCACGCCAGCGGATGAGTTTCCCAATGAACGACGTGTAGTCAATCATTGGTTTGCCTCACTAATTCTTAGCTACTCGCGAGGATCCATTCACCGTAACATGAAGAGCTAAGTAAATTAACGTTACGCTACAGACCGTGTCAACAAGTGGATTGAGCAAAGCAGTCTCGCGGGGATCCATTCACCGTAACATGAAGAGCTAAGTACATTAACCGTTACGTTACTGACCGTGTCAACAAGTGGAGGGAGCAAAGCAGTCGAGAAGGGCACTTAATATTCGTTTGTGAAGCATCAGGGTAGATCGCGTTTCACTCCTGGTTATTGTTCACTGAAATACAGCAGTCTGCGAGTTTCCATTTCTCGAGTAATCCAATAAACTGAGGATCGTGCCCATGAATTTCAAGCAAGGGAGAGTGTTCACTTGAGAAGAATATAATTGAATTCGGTCCTAGGCAGAGCAGGTATTGAAAGAGAACTAAGAAACACGTCACTAGCTCATCTTATAGTCGGAGTTATTTATCCAAGCATCTACCTGTGCTATGACTGAATTTTGCGACGTGGTGGAGAATGTTAGAGCCTAGTAAAGGCAACACGCAAATGAGATTATTGCTCCTAGAGTATTTACTTGCGAGGCCAATAATCTCTCCTTTGAACAAAGCCATATGAGATAACTGACTTAGTTCAGCAAAAATGTAGGCTATATTCGTTTGGATTCGAGAACTGGCTCTCAAAAAGAAACAAATTAGAAGAAGGAAAATCTGTAATTTGCATTATTCTGACAAACACCAATTGAATTACCACAATCAATTGCTTCATTCACAGCTTCAACAATAGAGCTGCAATATCTTTGCTTGAGTCGGTATTTCGTTCATGACAAAATCCACACATTCATCTATGCAGAGTTGATAGATGTGAATCTTGAATTCTACTAACAAGCAAAAGACCACATAACAGGAGTGTGAATTTAGGAAATCTGCATCACCTACAGAACAAATATATTATGACACTAATGCGTGGCCGACTATCAGCAAAAATATTTCAAGACCATTGTGATATTAATCAATATTGACCCCGTTTCCGATTCATCGTTCACCATTTTTTTTGGGGGGGGGAAAGATGCCTTTTCCCCGACGCCCACAGCGAGAGCATAATGTGCTCTAATTTGAAGGGACGCAATAGAGAACTGACAATTGGGAGACGAAGCACGAGTAGGGGAGAGAGAGGGGGGGGGGGTGGAAGCCGTGAACTTGGAATGAATATATGGGGGGCAAAGGAGGGGAAAAGCGTGAGAAATAGTGGGAGGCTTGTCGGCCTCTTGTTGACAGCATATGAGAGTGGTGACGGATGAGGCTAGTGACGGAGAGTCAGCCTCCCTTGTTGACAGCATATGAGAGTGGTGATGGATGAGGCTAGTGACGGAGAGTCAGCCTCCCTTGTTGGCAGCATATGAGAGTGGTGATGGATGAGGCTAGTGACGGAGAGTCAGCCTCTCTTGTTGGCAGCATATGAGAGTGGTGATGGATGAGGCTAGTGACGGAGAGTCAGCCTCCCTTGTTGGCAGCATTTGAGAGTGGTGATGGATGATGCTAGTGACGGAGAGTCAGCCTCCCTTGTTGGCAGCATATGAGAGTGGTGATGGATGAGGCTAGTGACGGAGACTCAGCCTCCCTTGTTGACAGCATTTGAGAGTGGTGATGGATGAGGCTAGTGACGGAGAGTCAGCCTCCCTTGTTGGCAGCATATGAGAGTGGTGATGGATGAGGCTAGTGACGGAGAGTCAGCCTCCCTTGTTAGCAGCATTTGAGAGTGCTGATGAATGAATTTATTGAGGGAGAGTCAGCCAACTGGTTGGCATCGATGAGAGAAGTAGAGAGTGATGGTAGTGAGGGCCCCTTACTGAATGGCAGCAGCAGCCAGCAGAGGTGGACAAAGAGCCGTTCAATAGAAGTTTTAATAGCGTTGGCCGCTATGACGGCGCCGCCAAATGATGTCGCCAGGGATTGCCAGGCTCCTTCCAACTGAGGCGACTTCGGCGACCCCAGCGTCATTGACACAAATAATGGAAAATAGAAAATGAAACGTGATTTGTTTACTCCTTCACCGTCTAAAAAAAATTACAATTTCGAAAATATATTCTCAGTAGGTAACAAAAGGCTTCTCCTAAATTAATTTCCCAGAGAAAAAAAATTATAATTTCGAGAAAAAAAAACGAAATTAATCAATTGCATTCAAAAATCACTTATATCGCGATATATCAGAATATCATAAATGTAATCAACTTCAACAAGGCGTTGTTTTACTATAGCTATATCGTTACTAGATCTGTGATCCATATTGGATCTGTGATCCATACTGGATCTGTGATTCATACTGGATCTGTAATCCATACTGGATCTGTGATTCATACTGGATCTGTGATCCATACTGGAGCTGTGATCCATACTGGATCTGTGATCCATTCTGGATCTGTTATCCAGACTGGATCTGTGATCCATACTGGATCTGTGATTCATACTGGATCTGTAATCCATACTGGATCTGTGATTCATACTGGATCTGTGATCCATACTGGATCTGTGATCCATACTGGATCTGTGATGGCGTGATCAGCTCTCTTAGGGGCGAAGTATATTTGAATGCAGCAGTGAATTTTCCCTTACCTCTGTGACAAGTCTCTGTTAGTGATGACCTATACGAAGTTGTCCGACAAAAATCCAATATGGCTCAGCAGTTTATTATGCCGTTGAACGATAATGAAGGATTTCGAAACACTGTTTCAGATATATTTTTGATACAAGAATAATGTCAATGTTTTGATGTTCTTACTACTTATAAATCAGACTAACATATTTTAAGATTAAATGATATGATTTCCCAAATTAGGAATAATTTCAGATCCCTGTTGAAATAGTTATTCGACCAACTACGGTCATTGTAGATGATTTATTCGCCTAACTTCTTCCTTTTTGTTTCATAAATGTGGAAATAGTAGAAAATGTATTGGGAATCGACCTCTATTTCACAACGAAGATCCTTGCAATGATTGGGTCATTACAATGGATACGCAATGAAGGATTATTTGTTTGTTCTATTTGGTTGCTTCCTCCTACCGAGCTTGGTCATGGCGTCAACAGCCTTGCTGCTCTACAAAGCATTCTGCAGTATAAATGAGAGCGCACTAATTAGCCTCTAAATATTATAATCTCAGGGAAGCTCTAGTTGATTATGCTTCGTGGTGTGTCAAAGTTGCCACGTATTTTCTAACTGTATCCTAGTTTGATTGGTCAAGTTTTAGTTTATATGTGGCAGACAGACTACCTCCCTGTAGCCAAGTCGGGTAGGGTAACTTGGGTCAGATTTCGAGACCTGTAACACCAATCATTTCAACGACATTAAAGAACCAGGACATTTGACGCCATTACGGCGCTCAGATCGAATAATGCCAGCTGGCGAATCGGGCTGGCATAAGTCTGGCACTTACCTGAAACGAGCCATGAGCAAAAATTTCTTCAATCCTTGTATCGCAATATACTTAACTTGACAACAATATTATGCTCCATCCGGTCCAGCTGCCGTCATTCTGATAGAACTAATACAAAAACACCGTGAAGGTCCAATGTCCTTTATTTGAATCATTCAATTCGACGGAGATGAATACACTATTAATTTGCATCATACATTGTTCGTGTTAGTAAAGAGGTTCTTGGTTTTATTGTCAATGACAATGAATACTGGACTATATCGTGGTTTCTACGCTTTATGAGGAGAAAATGCGCACGAAGTGGTTGCGGTTTGAGGAACCATGTGGAGCAGGTCCTCAAAACTGAGATCGATATGCAATGCCTATATTCGACATAGAGATAGATATGTAGTGTCTACATTGGAATGCACGGAAACCATACATGTCCAACCATGTTGATATGGTCGACATAACCACATTTGATCGCTGTGCGTAGAGTGGATCACAACGTGTTGCTAGGGGACTTTTTTTACTAGTGTACTTCCTCCACCTCCAGATGCAATCAAGGCGTAATGGGTGTGTTGAAGGTAGGATTAACCTCCCTTTCTTTGCTCAACATGGCTTCACGACACTTAACGGAGCATGCTGCAACCATCAAGCTCGGAAGTAAATATGAAGTACACATTATATCCCACTTCTACTTGGATGACGTACAATTCAGCCGTAAGCCAGTTCAGTATCCGAATTGAAAATAATATTGTAGATACCTATACGTCATGGTACTAGTAGTTTTATTTATGATAGGGTTTGCTGCAGACACCGAGCAGGCTGAACCTCACGACGTGTTCTTCGTTGCTCGAACCTCCCAGCGTATTGTTGGCCGACACCTTCAAAGAACTGCCAGCTGTAAGTCGTTCAGCATAGACGAAGTCATGACCGTCTCTTCTTCAGTCCACTTTCATGCATCTGAATGCCAAGAGGCCTCGAAAAGGGGAAACGATTAACCAATGTACCTTGCCAGGAGTTAGAACCATGCACCCCTAGGTTTGGTTGTATTGGGTAGGAAAAGTTTCGTTAAAGTGATAACAAGTAAAATGTTACGCCTCTTGAGTGATATGACAGTGACTGCTCTGAGTGAGGGATGCTATGATTGTTCGCTGTAAAAAAATGGTACCTTAGTTAGGTAATTGGAACAACTTGTGACTGATATGACAATTGGCGTAGATTGAAGGGGCTGATCTGACGTTAGCTCTGAAAGAAGTAAGCGCTAGATATTGCGACCCTTGCTGATGAAGCCCTTAAATATTCACTTAACGCGAACAAATTTATGCCAGCATGATTTTTTCACGGAGTAGGAAAACATATTGAGAGCGAAAGAATGCACTAAATATGTACATATGCATGTACACAAATGCATACATACATATATTATGCTGTTGATTGTAGACGTCGTTTATTTGTTTAGAGAGTATAATTCGGCTCTCGTTCCTTAAGCGTAGTTTAGAGCTTTTAATAGTGAGAACTAAAGGTTTCAATGGGCTTACTTGACAAGATTTTGACTTCAGTCATTTCCAATCCGAAGTTAACTAATATGTAAGTGATCATGGTCTGGTGATTAACATGTAAACTATCAGCTAGTGAATATACGTCACGTATGTAAAGCTTGATACTTGGCTAGCAACGATTCTAGAGTAGTATTATACCTCATCGGACCAGTCCCGCCTGGGAATTCAGCTATGTCCGTACCGCTGAAGGAAATGTACTAGTTTAGGCGATATGAACTGATCTAGTGGGGGATGGAATTCAGTCGGCTTACTGATGTTCACGGTTTTGTAATTGCAAATATATCAACGAATACAAGATAAATGCTCATAGCAGAGATTAGCTGACTTTGGATTGTAAATATGTTTACTGGTTATTTCAGGAAGTTCAATTGGAGAACCCTACTATACACAGAACATCGGAAATGCTCCCAACCAAAAGCATTGCTCATATTAGGGTAGTCAAAACGATTCGTTCACTACAGCAATCTCGCTTTATGACATAATTTGGCCCTCTATCAAAAAGATCCTCCATCTACGACGAGTAAATTTCACGCCCTAAGCAATTTTTTTATAAGAGATATATAAACTACCAATTTTCGAATTTGAACAGTACGGACGAATGGAGAAATTTATCCGGTCATTTTGCTATGCGCACTAACTTATATTTTCTTTCCTCAATGATGGGTGGACTTCTTTTTCCACTCCTTTCACATCTATTTCCGATGTTATTACTAACTGAGCAACTAATATGGACTACCATCGTATGTAGACACATACAT
>SDVV010005025.1:0-19591 GCA_016164225.1 Gammarus roeselii | reverse complement strand
ATAAATGTATATATATATATATATGTATATATATATATATATATATATATATGTATACAACAAGTTATCTAAATTGGTCGACGACACTGAACTTTTACACAAAGAGGACTGTGAGCAAGATCGCATGACTATACAATATGATTGTAATTAACAAGTGGACTGGGCTGAGAGGTGGCAAAAATATGTTAGTGTTGAAGAAACAGCTTATGCACATTGGAACACACAATAGAAACTCTGGTTACGTGATAGCATACCGGTGTATGACTGGATTCGAACAAAAACGTGATCTTGAAATATTAATCACAAAAGATCTCCAGAGAGAGAACCGAACGGAAGCTAGCTACAAGAAGGGCAATAGAGTCCTTGCCTATGTATCCCGAAATTTCCACCACAAGTCTAAGGACATCGTGCTTCCGTTGTATACTTCACTCTTCCGGCGATGACTAGCGTTGAGGCTCCGGCGGAAATGAGGCCCAAGTCAAATCAAATCGTCCGGCCTCAAATGGAATTTGCAGTACAGTTTTGGTACCCTCACCTATGAGGAGATATTAACAAGATGGAACTTGTTCAACACCAAGCACCAAGTTTACTACATAATGTAGTTAATATCAATACCGTCAACACATTTGAACACCGCCTCGAAAGGCACTGAGAGACTGATCAACGCCTACACTAAGAAAATGTTACAGTAGGACTGTTGCCGCCAGAGGTGGCAACATCCTCCGTTAGAGCTTTCCGCGCCCGGCAGCCTGTGAATGATCGGCTAGTTGTACTTCAAATCCTATTTTGAAGTATTGCTTGAATGAACTCTTTAGCTTGTTCCATGCCTACAACTCTACTATAAAATATTGCAAATTTGTGCTGCAATTGAACATAGAAATAAAAAATTGAACAACCGAAGTCTCATGCATCACTTGATGTATAATCTTTCGTTAATAATGTTCCCGTTCGGGAAACCGTGCAAATAATCCTTGAGAACGTTTACGAACACCCAACTTTACAACCACCTGACATACCAAACCAGTCATGGAGGAGTTGCTTCTCTTTTGTCCAATCGGAAAAAGATAATCGATCTCGGTATAAATGCCTGCCGATAGGAAGCAGTGATTGAAAGGCAGTTCAACCGAGGGTCTTACACCTCTTTTGTGTGCTTTAGTATATAAATAAGAGAGCACAAAAACAAGTATTTATAAGTGTAAAATGACAACAGCAGTCCTTTTGGCCTAAACTAGGTTGCCTTTCGATAGCAAGAGGATTACTTTTGAACGAAAACGTCTAGGAGGGCTCCATGTGTCATTTCAGTTTGAAAACATCAATAAATGGAACGTCATAGCTATTTAACGGCAATTCAGAGAGAATTTGTCGAGCCGTGACTCAAACGTTTCGATTGTATTGCTGTTTACGACCTCCGCTGGAAGTTTGTTCCCTTCTTCGACAACTCTATATATGAAGAAATTGAGCGTGATGTCGAGTGAGAAACGCTTTCCAACAAATTTTTTATCCGTTATTCCTAGTCACTCCGCTCGTATCTAGAGGGAAAAGGCTCGCTCAGTCGACGTTTACCTTACCCTTCATAATCTTCATGTCCCCTCTGACTGTACGGTTCTCTAGTGAATAAAGATTGAGTTCACATAGTTGTTTTCGTACGATTTATTGCACAACAGAGGGATACGTTTGGTAGCTCTACGTTGAACCTTCTCTAATTTAATAACGCCTAATATAAGATGTGGAGACCCGAATTGAACGGAATACTCGAGATGCGGTCTAACAATGGCATGGTATAACTTAAGAATACTGTGTATATTTTATACGAGATAGTGCGGGATAGCACTTTATTGCCTTTTTTGGTAGCATCGTTACTTTACTTGCTGATTTTCAAATCGTTTCTAATGATGACACCAAATCCCTTTTTTTTTATTTCAGGAATAAGTAAATCAGTTTCTTTCCGGACATTGAATATTCATGCCTGAGGTTATGAGGAGCTATCTGCATAATTTTACATTTGTCAACTTTTGATTTTATTTGCCACTTCGCTGAACAGTAAACAATTTTGTTCAAGTCTAAATGGATCTGCTGACACTCAAGTTCGGTTCGCCCTTTTCCTCATATCTTAGTATCATCTGCAAACTTGCTAATGTTCGAAAGCGCGTTCTACCGAGATCGTTTACGAATATTATGAAGAGAACTGGACTTAACACAGATCCTTGAGACACGCCGCTTATTACATTACCCCATGGGGAGGGAGCTCCGTTAAGTACAACTCTCTGTCATCTGCCCGTAAGCCAACATTTTATCCCGTTATAAAGCTCGTCTCGAATTCTGATGCAGTACAATTTACTAACTAAGCGCTTGTTGGGCACTTAGTCGGTCATGTGAAAACATGGTAGATGATGTCGATTGGAGATTTTGCGTCGTGAATTTTAATTATATTTATGAAAAAGTAGCAGATTCGTAAAAAAATAACGATTGTATCTGAAGCCATGCTGAGTCGCCAAATCAGCGTGTTTAATTCTAAAAATTCTGTAATTTTATCCTTGATCAAACTTTCTATCAATTTGCCAATACGGAGGAGATACTTATTGCTCGGTAATTGCCGGGACACTTTTTGTCTCTTTATTTCATCAAAATTGGAGTGACGTTGGCCTCTTTCCATTGAGAGGGGCAAGTGCCATTCGTGAGAGATTGAGGGAAAATGTTTTATAACTGTTCGGTGGTATCGTCCTTAGTCTCTTTCACTGTTTTGGGATGAACTTGGTCTGGACCTGGAGATTTTGTAACTTTACATCAATTTATATAATAAATAACTTCATCGGGGACAAAATTCACTGTGCTGAGGGCTTCAATTTGTCTTTCCTCTATGATATCCTGGGGATTGGGAATATCCGGGATCTCTAACGTAAATACAAAACCGAAATATTGGTTTAGTAAGACACTCATGATAGTGTCATCGGATTCTAGCTCACCACCATCGCTCTCAAGAGGACCTATTACAGATCATGATATTTTTTATATATAACTAAAAACTAGTTTTGCCTTTGGCCGCAATTCTATTTTATAATCTAATTTTTTTTCGTTTCAGGACTGTCATTAGAGCTCTTCTGCATACTGTGAATTCATGTTCCGCAATCTCGTCGTGTGGGTGTATCTGTTTTGTCAAGTGCTCTGCTTTTTTTGCGTACGGAAGCTGCTACTCTCCTTTTCAGTACTTAGGCTGATTGGCTGCCGGTCTCCTGTTTATGCGAGGGATATGCTTGTGTTCAAGTCTTTAAATTCTAGTCAGGAAATTGGTTAACGACTGGTTGACGTCACGTCCAAGGATTAGATGCGCTGTCCCCATTGGCTCTCTCAAAGGTGCACTATAGACTTTGAAACTTTCACCACTTCGTTTTGATATGCTAGTGTTAGTGTTAAACAATCTGTTATTACTTTTTCAGAAAGAGCTCTGTATAAAAAATGAGTGAAAAAAACTATTTAAAACATCAGTTTCTTGATCCGTATGTCATGTGTCAGACCACGAAGAATTCAATCAATATGCCACTGCCGCGTTCAAGCTTAATGCGACCGCTGATCCAAATAATTTAACCATCACGTATGTGAGCAAACTTTATATATTACTAGGAAGCCAAACTATTGTGTAGTAACAATCACCTGTTTCTATGGAAGTAGACCAGCTCGGAGAGCTTTCGCTGAGTTGTAGTAATACTAGGACGT
Source organism: Gammarus roeselii (assembly GCA_016164225.1). NCBI lineage: Eukaryota > Metazoa > Arthropoda > Malacostraca > Amphipoda > Gammaridae > Gammarus > Gammarus roeselii. The sequence goes on along the minus strand of SDVV010005025.1, from coordinate 15,880 downwards.
GTTCATACACGCACAAGGGCAGATTGATCTTCAAAACGCTAGTCATTCGTGCGTATTTCTTCATATGGTAATTATTAATACGCTCCAAATATATATTAGATTATTTTGACGCTTTAAATGACTGCCATGTTATTTAAAGGACCCTATTCCACCGATATAAATTGTGAACAAAATTTCGATGTATTGAAATCTAGTGCACCTTTGAGCCATCAAAGTTGGCTAATCTGAAGTTAAGGACTTTCTCGTAGTTTGTTGACGCTTTCAACTCGAGCTCGATCTTGAAACGGATACAGTTATGATTACTAATGATTACTAATGATTACTTCAACGTTCGTAACATGAATTGCTTGCACTAAATAAAATATCAAGGATATTGCTACCTCTTGTAGGTGTCTTCTCCATTCGGGTCATGATCTTATCGGTGACCGGTAGCAGGGCATACGTATGTTTCCCAGTCAATGTCAGGGATATTGAAGTCTCCCAGCACAATACTGTGTTGTTTTGTAACGACGTCGACGAGGTAGTAAAGATCGATATCATCTGCAACCTTGCTTTTTGAGGGACGATAGACGAGGGTGCATGATTTGACATTTTGTATGTTAACCGACTACTTGGATTGATACTATGTCGTGTGTGCTGCTTGGGATAGTGACTTCTAGTATTTGCAATATTTTTTACTAGGAACAACACTTCTCTTCTCGACCTTTTCTATCTTTGTGAATTAGTGAGTAACCGGGGCGAGTCAAGTCTCCTAAATAATGTTTGGTGCTCAAGTTCATCCACGATTCTGTGATTGCTATTATGTCGATATTCTTCGAATTTGGCTCTGAAACTTCTAGTGTTCACATAGCAACATGTGGGGGTACCGTAAGTCACATTAACTTGATTTTCTTGACTTGTACTGCCTTTAACTCGGATTGGATTGATGTCAGGAACTCTTTGGCTAGACCTGCGGTGATGCTTTGATGGGCTCTTGTATTGGTTGTGTATCTAGTGTTGGCACAAGAATTTGTTTAAATAGCAACGTACAAATCCTTTATTAACGCTGAAATATTATCCTTGTGTGCACCGGTGTGCATATATGCTACAATTTAAAATTCCAAATAGCTTTAATACCGATAAAGTTGTGGTTTCCGTACATACTGTAGTGCGATGCGAACATGACAGACATTATGGCCTTCGCGCCCTGCATGGGAGCCGAAGAAGACTCGAATCGGAGCTACGACGGAGATGGGCTCCTCCTTATTCAAGTCTTATCTAATCTAATCAGTAAAAACGTCCGGCATCTACGAACCGCTCTGAATGTTGGATGGCGGTGGTCATTTGTTCACCACTCAGGATACTTCACTACATTAATCAATGAGCATAGAAACGATCCACTACTTAGAAAACTATGCATTAATCCTCCATTTACCATAAAAAAAATAGAGAAAAGAAAAGATGAAGCACGTGAAGGAGTGAGAACCTACCAAAATTGATAAACTTCCCGCCCTAAGTGGGAGCCCACTAAGACTGATGTCAGAACTCAATTGTAGATGGATCCTCTAAGCAATCAATCCATTGACCTAGACTCACAGCTGTCAGCAAATAGCAAAGATATTATCAAGTTACGAAGTGATCGTAGCTTTGGTTCATATGCATAGTTACATCGATAATCGATGCCACGTTGGATATTTTCAAATGCCAAAAATTTGTTGGTAAACATTTTTATATACACCCCATATTCGCTTTGAGACGGCTCTCACCAAATCCAAACTATTACCAGGCAGACGGATTTGCATGGTCTTACAATCGATTGGTTAAATCTCTAACCTTATATTACACACTTAATACATTTTTGGGGGAACAAAGGGACGGCATAAGCAGAAAACTTCATTCTATAATTCCGCAACATAAACAGAAAAACTGGACATCGCATCTGTCCATGGAAGTTCACCATTAAAGTTATAAGCAAAAAATTCACGGGAGTTACCCAAATAGTTTACATTAAAAGGAGATATTATTTTTGATCACATGCAATCTATAATAAATATGTATAAATAATGATAATTATTAGGCAATAATTTGAATAACAAGTAACTTAAGATAAAAAATATACCAATGACATTTGAATGCGAAGGCTTAACATATATTCATGGAATTAAGACACAATGATATGATTCAATTATGAAAAAATACATTAGAATCGCCCACGAGAGAAGAGACATAATAATGAATTCAATACACTTATACAATGGGAAACGTTGAACAAGATCTAATAAATTTACTTATTGCAGTATTAGCTCGTATACATTGAAACAATTCAATATTGGCACCATACATGGCTGGTGTGCGTGTGGCAGCGCATCCTCGCACCCATGCTCTACAACAGACAACGGAGCGAGGATCAAACGCTGCGGCAGGACGCGGGAAGGGAAAAATCGATGATGGATTTGGCGACAGAGATGGGGGGGGGCCTAATTGCGTCAATGACCATGTATTTAGATTTAAGCCCACATCTCTTGATGAACTCAAGCAAGAATGAGTGGAGTCATAGCCTTGATCAACAGGTGATGGCTCGGGAAAGTCGCTGCGAATTTTGACCGTCGTATTAATTGAACCTTACTTATCTGAAAATACAACAACAACAAAAATCTTTAAATTTTGAATAAGCTCCGTCGCAATTTCCTATCTCTTATATGAAAAAACTTGTTGCAAGTTTAAAACGTGTCCATTTTTTGTGCCGACCCTCTAAATTCTATTCATGTGTTGCGGGTGTGAGTCGAGACACGTCTGGAGGCATTTTCCTAAACGATGCTGTTTTTTTATCCTTTATATCGATAGGAGTCGTTACCAGTATTTTTTCTAATTCCAATATTCCCTGCTCCATGGAGCTATCAAAATGTCAGGCACATATCACTTTAAAGGTTCTTCCCATTTAGCAATCGGGAAACGATGACCGCAATATGCGCCGCACGAAGCCCGCACAGTAACTCTTCTAAGTCGCTCCATGACAAGAATAAATGCCTTTGCTGATTGCATTTACCTGAAGCAAACCGCAGCGTGGCCGTCGTTTCCTGATGGGAACAAACGCCGCCAAAGGAACAACATTGTTCGAGGGCACGAGTAGCGGGCGTTCTTCATGGAGCGATCCGAAATCAAATGCACGAAGGAGTTTTTAAAAGTCGTGTTATGATAACAATGTACAGACAGATCTTTAATTACATTATTGAAGCATCAATAATTTAAATTTAAGTAAATAGTGTCGCGCAAGTACTAAATTTTGTTCAAGGAATACATAAGTCGTACAAAAAATATATTTGAAAAAATATATATTTAAAGCCCCAAACAATCGTGGCCGAGTGGTTAGCGTATCCGACTGCAGTGTCAGCCTCTGGTGTTGCATGTCGCGAGTTCGAGCCTCGGCAGGGACGCGGCGGTCTTGTGGCGGGGAGATTGAGCGCCTTCCCCCTCTGTGTCTGCCTAACTTAGCCACCCCCCTAACTAGGGGGCAATGGCTGTATGTCTATACATACATACATACATTGTGAATTTAGCAGTGAATCCAAGTAAAACAGCGGGCTGCACTTGTTGGAGGTCTCGCTCAATACAAAAATCAATACAATTTTTTCGCGAAAAATGCTCTAGATGCATCAATTGAGGACTTGTTTGATGACGAAGTGACGTTCATCAAGTTGAACAAAGTTTCCGTTTGGTATCCACAAAAAGAAAATGAAGATTTGAACATGTTGGTATTAAAAGGTTGCATCACGTTCCTGTAATATGAATCCCCATTCATTAATATTTTATACTGAGAATATTCTCTTCGTCAGCCATTATCATGTGGTATTTGCCATTGTTTCGTTGGTGAGCCATCTGCAGTGGAGGATAGGATGTGTTAGTAAGCTAACCCGAAATTTGGAATATGATCCTGTATGCAGAGTGATTGATTCTTCGTTGATCATTGCCAAACTGTAATTCAAACCATTAGGTGAAACAATGCCACCTCGTGCTTTATACAGAAGACAATGTGTATCCTGAGCCAAGGGCCCGACAAAGGTCGAAAAGTGATCAGTTTTGCTTCACGCATTTGTCCCTTGAACTTTGGTTACCTGAGCGTTTCCGTGTTCTGGTGGTTGGGGGACAGCGGGGTGGCAAATATTTAGCAGTTCTAATAGTGATAACATGAGAAGTAATAAAAATACGAGACATTTATTTGTATTTTAGTCCAAAGCTTAAGCTAGTGTTATTACATCTCTAGATGATAAGATCGCTTTTACGAGCGCAGGGTCTGCAAGCGTGCAATTTGATGGGAAACTTTAAAAAAAAATCGAAATGGTCGTCGCTCGGGCTCTGTTATTACTGACCCATGCACTAGAGCTCCGAGGAAGGTATTTCCTGGAGCTGAGCAAACAGCCCTGCTATCTCAGTGACAGCGCTTGCCCTTGAAGGCCCTCTGCCTCTCGCTGTCACGATGGTCGTCACTCCCGCTCGAGGCTGCAAAACAACATCGGGTGGCAGAGACGCGGCCGGCTTAGGAGAGGTAATTACGTCGAGGAGGTGCGCTTTAGACACAGATTGATGACGAGGGACGGCAATGACAGACTGGCTGTCACAGCATGATGGGGTGATGGAGGGTGCCCTGAATTATCTGTTTCACACAGTACATCCATGCTGATGGGTACTCTGAATTGGTACTGGTTAATGGAATGCGTGAGAGATGGTGCCCTGTATTGTTTTCCCTTTAAAGGATACGTGATTAAGGATGCCCTACATTGTCACCAATGCACGAGGCACGCACTGTTTTATCTGCTGGCTCATGCGATGCATGACACCTTTTTATGTTCGGTGGGGTGTGGTATGACGACCTGCGTTACACACGTGCTGGGTTGTTGTACGACGCCCTAATGTATCTTCTGGCTATGCGTTGCATGACGTCCAGCTTATCTGCTTGCTATTGTGTCCGCTTGCTGGGATGTTGTGAGACGTCCTGTTTTAGCTGCTTGCCGGAATTTTGCACAGCACCCTGTTGTATCCGCTTGCTGGGATGTTGCATGACACCCGGTAGTACCTGCTTGCTGGGATGTTGTATAACGGCCTGTTGTATCTGCTTGCTGGGACCTTAAATTATACTTTGTTTAATTTGCTTCCTGGTAAATTGTATTGTATGACGCCCGGATTTATCTGCCTGCTGGTGAATTGTATGACGCCCTGCTTTATATGCTTGCTGAAGTGATGTTTGACGCCTATTGTATCTGCGTGTTGGAGTGTTGTATGACGCACTATTTTAGCTGTTTGTTGAGGTGTGGTATAATGCCCAGTTATAGATGCTTACCCAGGTGCAGCACATACGCTCTGTTTACAAGTGTTTACAATTGTTTGAAGATAACAACAGGCCTTTTCGCTCAAACTAGAATGCCTGTTGCTAGTACTGAGATTAGTTCTGAAGTAAAACATCAAAGAGAACATTATGTATCTGTGCAGAATCTGCAGCAAAGGATCAAGAAAGGGAAAGATTGTTGTAGAAATTAGTATGTAACAATGATACTCGAAGCAACTCAAAGTAACTCGAATGAACATCTGCAGAGATAGCCTTCGATCCTCGATGCTGATTTGAGATTGTCTCGGTTTCATCCTTCGTTAAACCATGGTGCTCGGTGTTGCCATGTCCATTTATTAAATATATTTAATTTGTACTGTAGGTTCTATTTTCCAGCAAAATTCTCATAAAGTAGTAACCGCGACGTAAATTGTTTTCATGTTGTAACAAGAAAGCATTATAGAGATCCAAAGGTATGAACACGATAACATGGCCAATAAAGCGCATAATTGCGGTTGTGAACCCTGCCGGCTGGGCCTGTGCTGCTGAGCAAATTGGTTTCGCTTGCCGACTGTGGGAAGGAGCAGTGCTTTACACAACATGTGTGATACTAGATATATACGTAGCTGTGTGCAATGGGACCGTTCTGATGGGATTGGAGAAAGCAAGAGAGTCTATTCATGGACTTGCCCATTACCGGTCTCAACCTATCCTGCACTGTGTACAACAGGAATATATTTTTGAGTTTAGTTTTCGATATCCATATATGGAGACGGTACGTTCTTTTCAAGTATATCAGGGCGTCTCAACCTTAGATTAAGAGAGTAACATTCCTACAACTTTTATATACTATTCACAAAATATTTAGAGTTTTACCATTTGTGTTGCACAAAACTTAACAGAAATTAAGAGCTTTTGACGACTAATCCAATGGCTTCAATATAGCCCCCTAACGTCAAAGTCGCTCTACATTTTTTTTTAAAAATCACTTCAACATACCCCCATCAAATTGATAGAATGCTTCCATGATACGATTCTTGAGATGTCCTAGGCTTCTTGGACGTGTGGTGTAAATCTTTGACTTGATACAGCTCCATAAGAAGAAAGCACACGGTAAGGCAAAAGCCAACTCGGCTCACATTTCCCACCCATAAAAAATCATTACCCAAGACGGACCAAATGTGGTCACCGAGCCCGGCAAGCAGATTAGATTGTCTCGGTCGTTTAATTGTTTAAAAACATCAATTCCTCTGGGAACGAGGCATAGCGTTACAGTACATGAAGGACGGGTTACAATTTTTTTTTGCTGTATCTCCAGCTGCTCATCAAAACATCCATTGCGACAAATGCCTTCCGTAAAAATCGGAAACACGCGCTCATCAAAGCTATCTGCAACAAGGGGGAGTTGAACGACCACTCAAATTATCGATCCATAAGCCTCCTACCAGTAACTTCAAAAAAATTGGACAAAATTCTTGCGCGTCAACTCCTTGACTGCGTAGAGGAGGCAAACCTGATCAATGATTCTCAGCATGCATATAGACGGGAGACCTCTACTGGAGACGCACTTCTCAAAATCTCCAAACTCGTATACAAAGCTGTAAACGGAAACCGTCAATCATAACTCGTGCTGCTAGACCTATCTAAAGTATTTGCCAGTGTAAATCACGACATTTTGGTGTAAAAACTTTTACATGTGAACGTCCAAACATCTTGGTTCCAGCCTTAAGCATCGAACACAATCTGTTGTATTAGAAGGAATGATTACCTCTTCTACAGGGATCGAATCTCGGACGGTTTTTCCTTTCTGTTTATAAATGATATCAGCTGCGGTAACCAACTCGACAACTTCAGAATGACATTATTTGCCGATGATGTCCATATAATGTTTGTTAAACCGATAAAATCTTCACTAAAAGACGGCAAGACGAGCAAGGGCTGAAGAGGCTCACGCCGCTCTGAACCCTATTGTTAGAACCGGTTGCTGAATGTGCGTAATTGTAGTACAAATGCAGCAAAGAGGAGAGAGATAGATTAGATGTTTGTTTGTAGAAAGTTTGATGTGTTGACGCTGAGTGAGACAAAGTTTAAATGTAAGGGTGAATGTGAGTTTGGTGTGGAAAGTGGGAGTCGGGAGTGGAGGAAGGTTGGGCACAGAAGGTGTGGTTTTGATATTGAGTGATCGATTGGCTAGTGGCGTCACTGAATGGAAGGAGGTGTTCTCAAGATTGATGTGAGTAAAAGTTGAGTTAGATTTAGAATATTGAGAGTTTGGGAATTTAATTCAATGTGGTTGTACCGGGTAATCTTACTGCGGAAGTTGGAGATGTAGTGAAGGAGAAAGTAATATGGATGTACAGCATTTCTGGTAGAACTGATAGTAGGGAAAATCTGATAGATCTGTGCATCGAGCAGGAGCTGGTGGTCGAAAACAGCTGGTTCAAGAAGCGAGATATCCCCAAATAAACATGGCTCTGACCATCTGCGAGTAGAAGGAGGATTAAGAGTGAAGCTGAGGTGAAAGGAGGTGAAAGAACGGTAATGAAAGTGAGTGAACTGAATGTGGAAAGCAGAGCTAAGGAGTTCCAGCAGGTGTTGAGGGAGGAATAGGACGACGTGAGAGGACAGAACATGCGCGATCTGGTGGAAGAATGGGAGACGTTTAGAGATGCGTTGTTGAGATGGGCAATAAATGTGTGTGGTGTGCGCCGTGTGGGCGGGTGCAGATGGAAGAGCTGCGGGTGGTGGAACGAGGAGGTCAAACAGGCAGTGGCGCAGAAAAGAAAAACCTTTGAGGAGTGGTTGCAAGCGAGATCGGTGGTGATCTATTTAAACTATAAAGAAAAGAGGAAAGAGGTGAAGCGGGTGGTGCGGAGAGCCAAAAATGACGATGATGTCAGGTAGTGTAGACGGTTGTGCCAGAATTTTGAGAACAAAAAGATGTTCTGAAAAGAAGCGAAGAGGGTGAGGAAGGAGCAGACCAGAAAAGAGGAGACGGTCCGAGATGAAAACGGCCATTTGTTGTTGGAAAGTGGTGATGTTTGTACAGAAAAGATAGCCGAGTATTTTGAAGAGTTGTTGACTGTCAAGGATTACAGAGGCTACAACATTTTTGCTGTGGGTGATGGAGCACGGATACCGGTTTTGGGAGAGAGACTTGCTGCAGACATTACTAGGGAAGAGGTGCAGGAGGCGGTAGAGGTGATGAAAGCAGGGGAATCCAGCGGTTTGGATGGCATTGCGACCGAGGGCCAGAAAATGGGTGGAGGAACGATTGTTTAATGGCTGGTGAGGCTACTGAATCTGTTTTATTTTGACGAGGGTAGTGCTGCTGTACAAGGGCAAAGGAGATAAGCATGAATGCTGCAACTCAAGATGTATCAGTTTATTATGTGTGGTCAGTGAGTTGTGGAAGGGCGAGTGCTGGTCAAAAGGATTAGAGCCTGCACAGATGACGCAATTGAAAGAACAGTGTGGCTTCAGGAGTGGTAGAGGGAGTGCCGATCCGATTTTTGCAGTAAGACAAGTCTGTGAGAAGTACCTTGAGAAGGGAAAGGATGTAATCTTGGCCTTCATGGATTTAGAAAAGGTTTGCGACAGGGAAGTGCCGAGGAGACTGTTGCATTTGTATGGAGTAGGCGGAAATCTGTAGTTTAGAGTTTCTATGTTGACAGCAGAGCATGTGTCAGAGAGAGGAACGAGGTGAGTGATTGGTTACAGTGAAAGTGGTCATGAAACAAGGCTGCGTTATGTCTTTCTGACTGTTCAATCTCTACATGGATGGAGTGGTCAGGAGATGAACGCAAGTGTTTGGGTCATGGCTTTGAGCTGTGTGAAACGAATGGATGGAGTTGGTAGTTAAGCCAGTTTCTGTTGGCGGATGATGCGGCACTAGTGGTGGATTCAGTGAAGAAGCTGTGTAGGTTAATATTGGAGTTTGGTAGAGTGTGTGAGAAGAGGAAGCTTAGAGTGAACATGGGTAAATGTAAAGCAATGAGATGCTCGAAGAATGTCGATGCGAGCAGAACTAGTGTCCTCCTAAATGGAGAGTTATTGGAGGAAGTTCAGTGTTTTAATTGTCTGGGCTTCCATGTGGAGAAGACTGAACTAGTGGAAACTGAGGGAAGGCGAGAGTAAAGGAAGGGTGTTAAGTGTTGGGTACACTGAAGAGTGTGATGAGCTGTAAGATGTTGGAATGTAAGCAAAGAGAGGGCTGCATGACGGTGTAATTGTCCCAATTGTGTTCTACGGAACTGAGACTTGGAGGGTGAGAGTAGAAGCGAGAAGAAGGTTGAATATTTTCGAGAAGAAATGTTTGAAGAGCATGGCTGGTGTGATGATGAGAGACAGGATCAATAACGACGTAGTTCTCATTAGAACGAGGATGATGAAGAAGTTAAAGGACAGTTGATTTGCGTGTTCTGAGATGGTTCGGGGACATGGTGAGGATGGATGTAAGGAGATTGGTGAGAAGGGTGATGAAGACAGAGGCGAGTGGACGTGGGCGTAGAGATCGACCGAAGTTTGGGGTTGATGGATGATGTAAAGTAGGCGTTAAAAGATATCATCTTAAGTGTGGAGGTAGCGAAAGAGCGTGCCATGAATAAGCGTGAATGGTGAATGATTGTGAATGGAAGAGTTTTGACGCTGCCCTGATGTGCTTTCCCGCCCTTGGCATCTCGTTGAGAGACGGGATGGTCGTGGGTGGGGGGCGGTTATCATGACGCGGCAGGGGTAAACCAGTCACACTGTCGGACCCTACTGACACTGACCTCGGATCGCACTCATGATCCAGAGGGTGTGTTGTGGGGTCTTCCGACCGGACCCTTTAGGAGAAAAGGGCTAAGTTGTGTGAGTGGGAGTGTATGAGAGGAGTGGGAGGTACGCCCTGCCGTCGGCCTCCCCCTCCGTTGAGGATTCGGCCTAGTGTCTGTATCTGTATAGACCGGTAAACAAATGATAAATTCTGAAGAAGAATGCAGAAACAACGTTACCCCTATTAATGATTGGTATTTTTCAAAAGGGCTCAAAGTAATTGGAAGTGAATGCAAGTAATACAAATGAAACCCAGTGCATTATTCTGGGATCCAAAACAAATACACGAAGAGTGACCGAGAATTTTGTCTTGGATTGTATGGGCTCAAAAAGTCTCTTGATAACAGTCAAATGTCTGGGATTAGGCTTGATCCCAATATGACCTATGGACATCATGTGGCTAAACTTTGTTCCAAACTGAATGGTACACTCATGTTTCTCAGTTGAACGAAGAAACAACTCGACTTCAAGTCCAGACTCCTAGTAATCATTGCCCTGATTTTTTCCCAGCTAAACTACTGCCCCACCGCATGAGGTAAGTGCACGAAAACAGTATTCTCAGACATTCAAAGGAGCATTTGGCCACCAAAGTGGCCCATGATGGCCACTTTAGAAAGAGTGATCACGTGACGCATATTCTTAAAAAACTTTGGTGGCTGAACATCAACGAGTGACTGAACCTAAGTCAAGATACGCGAGTTTTTAAAATTCTGAACAAGCTTTCATGTTTAAACGGTGCACGAAACGCAATTATAGCTTTTCATACCATGTTTCCTTTGTCTTCTCTTTGATTCTCTTTAGATTTGTTTTCGAACAAATAGAAACTGTTAATTAAAATACTGTGGCAGTATTGCCCAACCATGAAATCTCACCTCACAGCTCGTTCTCTCCCTTTGACTTCGCATTGTTCTGGCCCTGAAAATAATCATCTATGCTTCCGAGGACAAACGAGCATTGGACAGTGATATAAGGTTCTGACTCATCACCATGTGTACTTCACATTTGTGTAAATTTATGTATAGACTTGAGGTAGAACAATAATACCATTCCGTTTGAGTCTGAGCTCGCTAACTCACATTGGACCACACATACCCTAACATCCTTCGATATCCAATGTGTTAGGCGGATTGTATGAGTTAGGGCTACCTACATGTTGTGATGGACTCTGTATAGTCACTTATTCGATTTGATGGCCATAGTTTATCATTACGCGCACTGTCGATTTATTGTGCATATTTATGTATTGTTTTACGTGCATTCTAGATTGATTATGCATATATTTGTATTGTTTTATACGCATTCAAGATTTATTGTGCTTATATATGTATTGTATTATCGTACCTCATGAATACCATACTGGTTTGTGAATGAATAAAGATTTTTTCTTGTTTATTCATTATTGTTCCACAAAAATAACATACCGTTTGTGTATGAATATACTTTGTATTATTATTATTATTTATTATTATTATTATTATAGTACGTATATTATGAGGATGATATACAAGATGCTAAGACTTTGCCAATAACACACGGATTACTGTGTTTTGGTGCTCAAATCAAATAAGAGCTCCACACGCAGAGCTTTGCGTCTATTATTTTCCTGAATTCGTTTTTTATTTTTCCTAAATCAAGCACTGAACTCACGCTGTACATTTCTTATGTAAAGTTAATACATCAAATACTGTGGAGTTTTCTTTAGTACGAAGGTGTAGTTTAGTACCACTGTAACACGTTCCGACACTGCCTCACAATTTTGCTCGCCCATTTTGGTTTTCTGCCCTAATGTCACAAACTGATATTTTTAGCAATCCAGACAGCGCAGTCCTCTAACGGGGGCTAAGCACTTCAGATCATGTCGTTCATGGTGACTTTGAATTGGCCCGTCTTTCATGGGGATGGTAGTGAGTGCTTAGCACCCGAGAAAAGGTCAGTACTATTATCTCCTTCAACAATCGCTGCCATGTCATGAATTCAATTTCGTAAGCTGAATGTTAGCCTCCCGTATCTGAAGTGGCAGCTCGGCCTCACGCTACTGTGCATAGCACCTCAAAATCTCTGTTAGTTGGGCCAAAGGGCCCTAAGCTCTGTAGTGGCAGTTCGGCCTCACGATATTGTGCATAGCACCTCAAAAACTCTGCGTGTTAGTTGGGCCAAAGAGCCCTAAGCGTCTGTAGTGGCAGCTCGGTCTCACGATACTGTGCATAGCACCTCAAAAACTCTGTGTTAGTTGAGCCAAAGGGTCCTAAGCGTCTGTAGTGGCAGCTCGGCCTCACGATACTGTGCATAGCACCTCAAAAACTCTGTGTGTTAGTTGAGCCAAAGGGCCCTAAGCGTCTGTCGTGGGAGCTCGGCTTCACGATACTGTGCATAGCATCTCAAAAACTCTGTGTGTTAGTTGGGCCAAAGGGTCCTAAGCGTCTGTAGTGGCAGCTCGGCCTCACGATACTGTGCATAGCTTCTCAAAAACTCTGTGTGTTAGTTGGGCCAAAGGGCCCTAAGCGTCTGTCGTGGGAGCTCGGCCTCACGATACTGTGCATAGCATCTCAAAAACTCTGTGTGTTAGTTGGGCCAAAGGGCCCTAAGCGTCTGTAGTGGCAGCTCGGCCTCACAATATTGTGCATAGCACCTCAAAAACTTTGAGTGTTAGTTGGGCCAAAGGGCCCTAAGCGTTACTTCTCGACTCATGTTAAGCTAGATGGTGTCACACTGGATTTTGTGGTCGAATTTCAGTATCATGGTCACATTGTTTCTGCAGATTGCGCAGATGATAAGGATGTTGCTAAGCAGACCAGGCGATAAAATACCAGTGGTAACATGCTAATACGGATTTTTTTCTACGCGACAAAAGAAGCAGAAATACAACTTTTTAAATCTTACTTTTAACCAATTTACTGCAATGCGCTGTGGTTAAATTTCTGCCAGTACAATATGAGAAAGCTGACAATGAGTTATAATGACACTTTTCGTCAATTGATGCAGGTTCCACATTCGACATCCGCGAGCCGAGTATTGGCAGAGACCGCATCGGATCACATTAAAGTACTTATTTGTGAAGTACCATACAGCCTCATGACTAGAGTAATGGCTTCTAACAATAAAATCCTCATTGCAATCTGCACTACCATTGGAGAAAAATACTGTACACTCTAGAAGAAAGATAATAAGTGTGTCCGTTAGGTATACAATTTTATTTCTAATTTGCTTCTTGATGTCACTCGTCTGCCTGACCCTGGCGAATTACACATATTTTTATTTCATTAAGTTATGTTACAAATGTACGTCTATGCCCTTGATGTTTTTTAAAAAAGCATTTATTAATATTATTATCAACAACAATGACACTTACCGACAGGTTGCTGTGCATCTGCTCGTCCAACCAGCAACACCACCAATACTGGCAGCACGCCGACCTTAACCATCATCAGCAGTCTCCTGACGAACGAAGGAGCAGTAACAGCCAATCACTTCCGTCACGACCGTGTAGTGAAGTGAGTTGGTGCCGATAATGCGGTTCGGGTCGTTCAGTGCAGAAGAATGGGAGAAGACAAGCGGTGGACCAAAGTCCGCGGTTTGCCAGTGCGTGCTGAGCGTACTGACTTCCTCGAGTGCAGCACGAGACTGAGCTTCCATCTCGTCTCATACCCGACCCCAAGGGGTTGTTCCTCTTGCCCGTGTACAGGAGGTGGGAGGTGGAAAATGTTTCCTCCCATCACGCCTTCTCCGCCCTGAAACACTGCCAAGCTTTTAGTGTTGCATAAACTCTTTTCATTTTTCTCTCTCATTCTACGACCCGCAAGAGCAAAGGTCCTGTACCCTTAAACATTGAATATTTATGATGTTTATATTTTTTCAGCTTTTTGCTCAATGCTACTTTATACATATTTCTCCGAACAACTCGTTGCAGCTACATAGATACCGAAAATTTGCACGACGATCCTGTGACGATAGAATTTTCAAAGTCAGAAAAAGAGTTCCCCCATTGATGTTCACTACACAATAAATGTCTTCCGATTATAAAATTAGTCGCTTTCACACATATCAACAAACTTGCAAGCCGAACGCAACTATTCACGGGATAAATATTACAGCATTGTTATAATGCTCATCACTTTTAACTGGAACACGGGAACACTTGCAATATATCGTCATTTAGAAAAAAAATACGATGGAATTGCTGAGGCTACTTAAGTTGAAGGCTAGAACTGGCTCGAACATTAACATCACCACATTATAAAGTACTTCCTTGTACGCAGTTACGTACACATTAAGAATCACACTTGTGAATATAAAGTTCTGCCTCAGTTATGTTCCTGGGGCCAGCGTGACTAACACGCCATAACCGCTGAACAATCATCGAAAGGACCCTTTTTCTCGTTTATAACTTCATTAAGCGTGACAACGCATCCTAACCGAGGGAACTATCTGTAACTTTCTAGTCACCACATGTAGTTGCCCCTTTTAATTTTCCTTGATACAGAGCGTTCATTAAGAACTTAAGTGATAAAACATTTGACCATCAAAGTTGCGAGCGCGATCCATTCCTGATGCAGAATGGTACTTGATATTTGATCTAAAATTTACCCAAGAAAAATCAATGGTACAATGTAATCGTATTTTTTATTCGATTTCCTATCTAAAAACGATTCTCAACATCGTTCGACAATTTAAGATATCTGATATCAATAAATCATCTTCTGATTTTATGAACAATTATACTTCAAGCATTAAGTTCTATACATATCACTGATATGAGAAGTGACAATGAGTAATATTGTACCAGGATGTCTTGTTCAAATAGGGTACAATGTCACTATCTGGCGATAGGTCAGTGAGTTCTCAGGAAGGTGGCATTCGAGATGGAGAGTAAAATCATATTTTGGTTAAAAAAAAATCGAGTCATCCTTCAATGAAGGAATGAATAAGATCGAAGAATAAAGGTATGCTGATAGTGAGGGAGAGGTCAAGGCGACTAAAAGAGACAGGAAAGACATAGATGTTCATTCTTAAATAGATGACATTCATGACGGTGATTATAATATATTTGATAACTTATTAACACAGTTATGACATAGATTCGTTTGATTCGGAGCACAATACCAGAAGTAACTTGACTTCCCACACAAAATGCCGCGCAAGGGTCTCAACAAAACACCGCGGCTATAAAATGGGGCATCTCAACGAATATATTCACACCCCTTGAATAAGGTACCCCGCAGATTGACACTTTCGACAGCCGACGACAGGTCGCACAGCTGTCGCATATTTTCAGTGGAATTGAGCGTAATGGTGTATAGTTCAATCACTGGTCCCGCTTCGAGCCCTGCATGACGCTGAATGTGTAACCTCTGCCCTATGCCCCTGTGGCGCCATGTCCATCGCTTATGGCGCCCTCATAGCGATGTCCAGGCCGACAATACGATCAACAATCTATTTTTATAGGTAAAGCAGGTACGTTAACATTTAAGATTCCCACGGGGTCGCTATACCTGGCGCGATTAGCACAATACTTTAATGATGTGCCTGCAGAATAACTCTTTACGCTGTATTTATATTTTATGTTTAATTTAGGTCGTCTGTTCCCCCCTTTGTTATCGTACAGTGTTTTAGACCCCTATTTACACATGTATGCATATTCATGTATATGTGTAAATACTATATGTATGTATGTGTACGTGCGTGTATGTATGTTTATTAGTATTCGAGCACATGTACGTGAATGTATGTATGTATGTAAATGTAAATATGTACACGACAGTTTGTATA
>SDVV010005024.1:0-19591 GCA_016164225.1 Gammarus roeselii | reverse complement strand
CTAACTAAAGTATTAACGTGATTGGCATAGCAGGTATACTAACTAAAGTATTAACGTGATTGGCATAGCAGGCATGCTAACTAAAGTATTAACGTGATTGGCATAGCAGGTATACTAACTAAAGTATTAACGTGATTGGCATAGCAGGTATACTAACTAAAGTATGAACGTGATTGGCATAGCAGGAATACTAACTAAAGTACGAACGTGATTGGCATAGCAGGTATACTAACTAAATTATTAACGTGATTGGCATAGCAGGTATACTAACTAAAGTATTTTAGTGACCAACATTTAAAAATAGGTGAACGCTTTGACCTCCACCAACTACGAACCTTGCTGGTCATCAATAAAACCAACAGTCTTGAATTAGACCATGGTCTCATTTCATTTATCTTCAAATATTTCTCTACTCTCTTTTGTCCAGAGCCCAATCGTCCTCTCAATCTCTCATTGTATCAACATACAGGTTACAGTCCCAGATAAACGAAGAGCTTCTTCCGCCGTGAACGCATTCATCCCCAACCTGCAATTGTTCCATTATAAGCCAGGCTCTGGACGTCTTTAACGGTTAGAAGGCGGCCGCACAGAACGTAGAGGGCCATTTACTGCAAACGCCCGCTTTTATGTTACACGTCTGGACGTGTCTTATGGTATACGTTTTGAACTTGGATTTATGTTAAGGATGCCATAGGACTCTTCTGGCTCAAGTCCCATTCTTTGAGAAGCTTGGAGCGAAAAGAGACAGAGCTTTGTCTCCAAGGAAGGTGATTCGGAACGACCCACTCTTTAGAAGGGACATTGGTAATGAATGGAGGACATTAAATATTACGAGACATTGGGAAATACGGCTCTCAACAATGGATGGAGGACGACACTATGTATTAAGAGACATTTGGAGATACAGCCATTAGTAATGGAAGTAGGTTGACATTAATTGTAACGAGACATGAGGAAATACGGCTCTCAACAATGGATGGAGGAAGACATTATATACTAAGAGACATTTGGAGATACAGCCATTAGTATTGAAAATAGGATGACATTAATTGTTACGAGACATGAGGAAATACGGCTCCTAATAAAAGATGGAGGACGACATTACATATTAAGAGACATATGGAGATACAGTCATTAGTAATGGAAATAGGATGACATTAATTGTTACGAGAAATGAGGAAATACGGTCATTAACAATCAAAGGAGAATGACATTAACTATGAACGGGTCATTATGAGATACGACCGATAGTAATAGATAGAGTACGAAAGTAAGGATTACGGGGTATTATACGAGATTCTTCTCATTGCACTGGATGGAGGATACAATAAGGAAGGTTATTTTGAATCAAATGTTATGGGGCGAGATGATATTTCAATATTTCAACGTCATTCAACATGCGAATCGAATACATGAAGATTGCCGTAAAGTCTTCATATATTCACAAGTATTATCCATTTTATCAAATATCAACACTATGCTGACCAATGACAAACATTAAAACGCTACTGAACAATGGCGTACAGCAACACGCTGCCGAACAATGTCATACATCAACAAACTGCCGACCAAAGTGATATTTCAACACGCTACCAAACAATGGCATACAACAACACTATTCCGACCAATGACATACATTAACACGCTACCGAACAATGGCATACAGCAACATTGTGCCGACCAAGGTCATACACAACAAGTTGCCGACCAATGTCATACATCAACAAGCTCCCGACCAATGACATATATCAACACGCTACCGAACACTGGCACACAGCAACACGATGCCTACCAATGTCATGCATCAACAAGTTGCCGACCAATGTCATACATCAACAAGTTGCCGACCAATGTCATACATCAACAAGTTGCCGACCAATGTCATACATCAACACGCCACCGAACAATGGCATACATCAACACGCTGCCGAACAATGTCATACAGCACCACGCTGCCGAACAATGACATACATCAACACGCTACCGAACAATGACATACATCAACACGCTGCCGAACAATGGCATACAGCACCACGCCTGCGACCAATGTCATACGTCAACACTTTTTTCTGTAATTTTGCCAGCATGTCATCATACCTAAATAAATCCTTAAATCCTTAAACCTTCTTTACTCTCTTTAGATTTGACCTACGTTTCCAGTGGTACATTATTTTCAGGATTAGATACACTGTGCTTAGAAGACTAAACTTCTTTGGATAACTTTTTATTCTGGTGGACACTGATTCCACTGGCATCGTCATTCCTCGTAAATCTCCTTATTTTACTTCTACCCACATCAACACGCAGCTCGTCACTTACACTCGCTACCAAACTGATACACTTCCTACACAACTCCTCTGAATCTGACACCAGCGCCGTGTCGTCCGCAACAGACTCCTAACAGCTCTTAACCTCGACCATATACACTCACGTTCACTTCCCTGACCACTCCATCCGTGATGAAAGTAATGAGCCAGAGAGACAACGAAATAGAATCTAACGTTCCAACATTTGCTGGGAACCAGTCACTCACCCCCACCTTACTCTAACACATGCGCTTCTGCCAACACAGAACTCTGGAGCGCTTTTAATAAATTTCTGCTCACTCTATACGCTTCTCAGTCGACCTTATCGCAAGTGTTTTCAAGATCCACGAATGCCCAGAACACGTTATTTCCCTGTGCAAGGTACTTCTTATAGACCCGTCACTTGACTAATATCTGATGAGCACTCCCTCTACTGTTCCTAAAGACACACTGTTCTTCGCTCATCGTATCTTCCGTACTGCCCCTAATCCTCTTGAATAGCACTCTCCCGTACAACTTACCCACCACACTACGAACCGACGCCTCTCAAGTTGCTTCGTTCATCTTTTCTTGCCTTTGACTTTGCACAGCGGAACAATGCAAGCAATGCAAGCATCACGCCCGACACCTAACACAGATTCAGTAGCCTCATCAACAGTTCCACTACCGTTTCTTCACTCCTATATTAGACAATCAGTCGCAATGCCGTCTAAAACAAGGGCTTTTTCTGTCTTATCACCTGAACAGCCTCTGCACTACTTTTTTAGTAATGCCCGCAACAATTTACTGCCCCGAAACCGTCATCCGTGCAACGCCACCCACAGCAACACTGTCGTCAGCCTCTGACATCCTCAACATTGAACAATTTCTCAAGATACTCGGCTTCCATCTAACCCCGCCCTCACCCTCATCACCTATTTGAAGAACATTTCCTTCTTCTCAAAATTCTTGCACAACCGCTTACTTTACCTATCATAAGCGTCCCTCTTTGATCTCCACCACACTCTTCATCCTTTTTCTCTCTCTACGGGTGTCATAGGCTACCAACGACTTCGCCAACAGCCACTCCTCAAAAACTATTTTCTTCTGCACCATGGTCTTATATACCTCATCGTTCCACCACTCGAAACCCTTTCTCCTACACCCGCTTACACGACCCCACACCACACACATTTTTCGCTCATTTCAACACTGCATGTATGAACGTCTCCCATTCTTCTTTGAAAATCACCTGGCCTTCCCCTCTCGTAGATTAATATTCCTCATTCAAAGCCTGCTGAAACTCCTCAGTACTGCTGCCACATTCAATTCACTCACCTCCACTATCTCTCCGGCTCTTCTCACTCTTTTGTTCCCCTCCCACCCCTGCTTCACTCTTAGTCTCCCTTCCACCCGTAGATGATCAGACACTCCTCCACCCTACCCTCTCTTCAAAACAGGAGAGAGAACGTCCAATGAATAGGCACATTCAACAGACTATCCGTTTTAGGCTCACCAATCTCCACGAAATCAAGCCGAAATCCATCAGAACTCTACCCACCATCCATCAGAACTCTAACAGATCCTTCAAGGTTTAATTTCGATAGTGTTGACGTATTTCTCAGACGTCAGAAACTTATAAATATTATTTTGACACTGAATATGTTTTTTCCACATACCAATGGATTATCTGGAAAAACTTCATGCTATAAATACGCACGGCTACACAATCCGTAGCAAATATACCCAACCAAACACTGAATAAATTTCGGGTGTGCATACAAATACGAACCTGCTCGACCAAACACTGAGATTTCTTCGACTAGGGTACAGACGCAACTAACAGCTCGCCCGACCAAGCAAAAATGACCAAAAGTTGTTAGCCTCTCTTTTGATTAGAGTCAGGTTGATTAAACCTTATTCCACGGCATTCAGCGTGAAACAAAAGGTCCGAGAGCAGGCATAATGGAGCCTTGTCCCTTGGGGCCCCGTTCTTTTTGTGGTCACTGTTTGCGCAAGACAATGAGGCCCCGGCGCGACGGCCTCAGACTATGGCGCAGAGGAACGCGCTTGCGGAGGCTTGAGGTTGCAATCTCCTACTCTGTGAAAAAATGCCATGCTATTATTGTGTATGGTCAATAGGGAAAATGGAAGGCTTGTCCATCTCCAGCGAGTTCACCTATGTTTTCCCTAGGCAGCCTTATGAAATTGATATGCAATGGACGAGAAATAAAGATCAATTTCGATTATGGTATTAGATGCGATTAACTACTCAAAGACCATGAAAATAATAATGGAAAAATATTTGTTATAAATTGTAAGTATCATACCGTGTTTTGCTTTAGGATACAATAAAATGACTCCGACAAAGTTCTTTGGGTGTTAAAATATTGACCTCAAATGTTTTCCTTCTAAGTTTCATTGTGAATTTATTGCTTCTCAAACGTCTCTAAATAGTTTGCTACGAACACATTAATAGTTTGCTACAAACACATTTACGTGAGACAATCCTTAAAATAATGCATACGATTACGATTTTTGGGGGATGGCTTGCAAAATCGTATGAATGGTTGAAGAGTGACTTTGAAACCATGATGACTGTGACCCGGACATTTTAGAATGATGATGTTGCACGGGAATAACTTCGTCCATTGTGTTATTATACTCCTACGACTCCTCCCAAACTCCAAGAAGACATTGCCCCCCTAACCATTACCCTAGTAGTCATTACCTCACTCTATCTGGGACGTTTTTACTTTGAAGCCCTCCTAACCACAACTTTAGGAACAATGAGGGAAAGACGGTCATCTCTGGAGAGGTCCTAGAATGAGATTATCCGCAATGTTCCTATAACTCTCAATGGGGGAAGTTGGGTGGTTTAACCACCCTCCCCCCTCCGCCGTCTCCCCATTCC
Organism: Gammarus roeselii; assembly: GCA_016164225.1. Taxonomy (NCBI): domain Eukaryota; kingdom Metazoa; phylum Arthropoda; class Malacostraca; order Amphipoda; family Gammaridae; genus Gammarus; species Gammarus roeselii. Next base: position 14,392 of record SDVV010005024.1, on the reverse strand, counting down.
ATTTCTTCGAGCATCCTATGGTCTTTGAGGACAGGCCTTTGCATCGAGCTGACTATACTAAAACAATAAATAAATTAGCATCAAATGAATTATTTTGAATGTGTAAGGAGGACCTGAAATAATCCGCTTAGACGACCAGCTGAAGGATAACATTTATTGGTACACCTTCCTATTCAGTTCTAGAAGATCTCAATATACTGATAACGTATCCATTATGTATGTCATAGACCATTAGATATGTCATAGACCATTATATATGTTATAGACCATTATATATTTCATTCACCAATATATATGTTTTAAACCATTACATATGTCATGTCCCATTCTATATGTCATAGACAATTATTTGTCATACACCATTATACATGTCGTTGACCATTATATATGGCACAGACCATTATATTTGTCATAGACCATTATATATATCATAGACCATTAAATATGTCATAAACCATTATATTTATCATAGACCTTTGTATATGTCACAGACCATTTTTGTAATTCCAAATCTTTTCGAGTTATTTATCCGTTGTCACCAGTAAATATTGTCGCCTCATAATGAACCCTACTTTTTTTAATGTTCATCATAATTATTTGGTCTTTGCCGTTCCTTCACAGTCCGTTTCCGCCCATAACTTCGTTGTTTACCGCACGAATTTTGAAAATGTTCTATAACAACCAAAATAAATAATGTTTATCGCGACACACGTCATTCCGTAACTTTTTAGAAATTTGTCTATAATTTCTTTTTTATTAGACTAACAGATACTCTTTCATAACCAAAATTGGTTCCTAATCAATATTTTCACATCGTGTGATCTGATTTCAAATATTTTGATAATTATTCACTTTTCAGACACTGTAGATTCGATACGCATTATCTGTCCTTATCAAAGTGAGAGTACTCATATATTAATGTACAAAAATTCATTCCAGCTTGCCCATGACATATTTTCCCCTCAAATCCCTGCCCACCCACTATCGACCACTACCATTCCACACTTCAGCCTATAATCGAAACTTTCCCTCCCTATCACTTCGCATTCTATCTTTCGTCATTTGTTCATCATTCTATATTCCAGCCTACTATCAAAAGTTCCCCACCCTGTCATTCCCTGTTCCAGCCTGTCATCAAGAGTTGTGCTCACTATCATTCCCCTTTCCAGCCTATCGTCGTTGGTCCATCACCCCCTATCGCGGCCTCCTCCTCACAAACTTTGCTAAGTCATCATATCTTGGCTCCTCGCAGAAGTTCCCAGAAGGATCCCAGAAATGGGAATATTTAGACTTGGAATTGTTGAGGATACACTTGAATTTAATTAAGACGGCTCCGAAGTTCTGGAGACAGTGTTCCAACAAGTTGTCAGGGACAGCTTGGGCCGGGATAGCTCTGCGGACAGCCGGCTAACAGCAAGCAGCACACATCACACATAAAACAGAAAACATTAGACGGAAACAACAGACAGGAAACAGCACACAGCGCATAGAAGATAGCAAACAGTTCATCACGAAGTATGCAGTGATCAGCAATCACACAAACAATGAGCAGGAAACAGCGTTAACTAAAATCTCAGACGCGAAGCCGTGGGCATTTCGATAGCATGGATTTGTTGAGTGACTCAGTGTGAAATTCTGTATAAAGTTGCCAGTCGCCTTCGTAAAGCGCATTTGGAAATGAAATTGAACTAGTGAAGTCGACGATGAACATATTTTCTAAACTGGCAACTGGTTTGAGAGCGTACCCAGACGTTTTTTTTACATATGCATACCCTAGACTGTAAACAACACTTTCCGGGGCGAAATAAGCCCATTGTTAGTAGGAATCGGGCTGGTTACGACTCATGTTGAAGGGAATCTTCAGGTTACCACTCCTGTTAACAGAATCTGGTGGATTACAACTCATGTTAAAGAAAATCTGGTGGTTAAAAACTCATGTTATAAAGAATCTGGAAGGTTACCCCTCCTGTTTAAAAGAATCTAGCGGGTCACAACTCCTGTTAAAGAGGATGTGCCAGATTGCAGATCTTGGTAAAAGAAACCTTGCTGGCTCAAATAATGCTAGACGGACTCGTTGCCTTTCATTATATACTATTTTGTTCGGGAGAGTAGGTGTTCATAATTACATATGCCAATTCAAGCTCTTCATAGAGGTTGCCAAAAAACGATTTTCAAAGTTTTGAGTGTTCAATTCAAACTTTTCGTTAGTTTTGTTCAAATTTGCTCGGACTACAGAATTTTCAGAACAAGAGATCAGTGAACAGCACGTTTTTTTGGTCAGCTATAACATATTTAATTTTGAACATTTGTTGCAGTATATAAACAACCAAATGATCACATAAACATCACATTTATTTACTATGCATATGCGATCAATCGGAGAGTGCGCTTTGTCCTAATATTCTCAAGCAGTGATTCCAAGAATGCCTATTGGGGCTCCAGTCTCCCAATGCAGGGCCTTAGAGAGAACCTACTGCTTCTTCTTCCAATGCAGGGCCCTAGAGTGAGCCTACTGCTTCTTCTTCCAACGCAGGGCCCTATAGTGAGCCTACTGCTTCTTCTTCCAATGCAGGGCCCTAGAGTGAACCTACTGCTTCTTCTTCCAATGCAGGGCCCTAAAGTGAGCCTACTGCTTCTTCTTCCAATGCAGGGCCCTAGAGTGAGCCTACTGCTTTTTCTTCCAACGCAGGGTTCTTGAGTGAGCCTACTGATCTTTTTTCCAACGCAGGCCCAGAGTGAACCTACTTCTTCTTCTTCCAATGCAGGGCCCTAGAGTGAGCCTACTGCTTTTTCTTCCAATGCAGGCCCTAGAACGAGCCCACTGCTTCTTCTTCCAACGTAGACCCTGGAGTGATCCTCCTGCTTCTTCTTTCAACGCAGGCCCTAGAGTGAGCCTACTGCTTCTTCTTCCAACGCAGGTCCTAGAGTGAGCCTACTGCTTCTTCTTCCAACGCAGGGCCCTAGAGTGAGCCTACTGCTTCTCCTGCCAACGCAGGGCCCTAGAATGAGCCTTCTGCTTCTTCTTCCAATACAAAGCCCTAGAGTGAGCCTACGGCTTCTTCTTCCCACGCAGGCCCTAGAGTGAGCCTACTGCTTCTTCTTCCAACGCAGGGCTCTATAGTGAGCCTACTGCTTCTTCTTCCAATGCAGACCTTAGAAAGAGCCTACTGCTACTTCTTCCAACGCAGGTCCTAGAGTAAGCTTACCGCTTCTTCTTCCAACGCAGGCCCTAGAATGAGCCTACTTCTTTTCCTTCCAACGCAAGGCCCAAGAGTGAGCCTACTGCTTCTTCTCCCAACGCAGGTCCTAGAGTGAGCCTACTCCTTCTTCTCCCGACGCATGCTCTAGAGTGAGCCTACTGCTTCTTCTTCCAACGCAGGCTCTAGAGTGAGCCTACTGCTTCTTCTTCCAACGCAGGGCCCTAGAGTGAGCCTACTGATTCTTCTTCCAACACAGGGCTCTAGAGTGAGCCTACTGCTTCTGCAACTCATCCTCAACCCTGGTCATAAGCGACGCTCAAGAGAGATGCATGTTCGATGATGAAATTTAGGTACTTGTACAGGTTTCATGAAGAAAATTAACATTGTTCAAAGAAGTAAACAGTGTACACGTGTGAACTGTTAACTTGATAAATGGGCCAAAGAGTACATTCCACACTTAAAGGGAACCTGCCAGGTCACAAATAATGTTGAAGGGAACGTAATAGGTTACAACTTACGGTTTTGGGAATCTGACAGGATACAACTATGAGCAAAGAGAACATGACAGGTTACAACTAACGTTAAAGAATATTGCAGGCAACAATTCATCGTAAAGGGAACCTGACGAGTCATAATTTAGTCAGGATATAGAGAACCTAATAGGGTAAATCTGGTGAAAATAGAAGCTTGACAGGTTACAGCTATGCAAAAAGGGAATCTAGTAAGTAACGACTCATAATAATGAGTCTGATAAATTATAATTCGTGTTAATGGGAACATGGTAGTTTGCAACTCATAATAACAAATCTGGCAGATAATAATTCATGTTGACGGGAATATAGCAGGGTACAACCCAGGATAAAGGAATCTCTGGATTACAAATCAACGTAAATAAAATGGTCAACTTGGAACTTCTTGTAGTGCCTTTCTGTTGAGAATGAAATCTACTTCTTGTCTGAACACAATAGAGGTATGGGAATGCAACAGATCTCAATGTCAAATCGTAGTCATGTTTCCAGAACGCACAGTTATAGCAAGACATTATTTACTGGGCATCATTGTAATGGGTACTGTATGCGGCAAACAGACCAGAGTGGCAGATTAAATCTACGGTATAACATGCGAACATTTCAGTAACCAGTCAATAAAAAATAGGGCCGGTATTTGATAAGAACTAGAAATCATTATCAATATTAGTTTGTTGACCAAAAAAAAAAGATAAGTTAGCCCGTCATTCAGTACCATGCGTAGTTGATGAGATTTTTATCCACAGTAAGATCTCGGATATCCAATGAACAGTAACTCAATTTGACAGATGCTGCTGACAATCTCACATTTGCAACAATGGTCCATGTATGAATACACTGCGGGGTGCTGTGAGCGACGAAACCATTTTCTCCAGCAACAGGATGGGTAAATCTGTGTTCCAAGGGGCAGAGTTTCAACAATATTACACACAAGCTTTTCCGATGAACGCAGAGTATCCACATTTCTATGCATTTGTCTGGCTCCGCGATAGCCATCTGTCAACTACTCTGTTGATTATCTGAAGCTGTAATATATATACTTTTTTGTACATTCCATGGCAAACACCAACTGTAAGCCAGCTCCATCTTTACTCCGATATGAATTATCAGTGTCCGAGAAGCGCCTTATCTGTCAAGCTTTCTGCACACTCGAGCAAAATCTTGTTTTAATCTCTGGTAACAAGTGTTGAGCACGACACATTTTAAAAATACTTGGTACCATTTTCTGGAATGGATACCGGATAAACAATATTGAGAAAAGTAGTACCCCAGTTTTCCAAGCCCTTTGCCAGTTTCAGAGGAACCTCCCTATAATCCCTCTGCTCCTCTGGGAGGGAGTAACCCTTTCTCGACAACATTCTAAAATCCAAGTCCCGTCTACAGGAACTGTCAGGGAAGAAGTCAGCCCTCGAACACCAAAAAAATCTCCAACCGTTCCATCGGAGGCGGAGACCTTCCTAATAAATCTTCGCCGTAAGGAATTCAGAATGTAAGTGTTACAAGGCTTCTTAGTCGCCAGAGGAGGCCTGTATTGATCCCTGGGCCACCCGGGTCAAAGAATTCAACGGCCATGGGCCATTTCGTTTTATTTATGCATGCAAAAAGATTTAATTTCGTAGGCCGTTGGACAATTGCCGCGTCGAGCGAGCGCGATTTCCAGCTTGAACTGACTCTCAGAGTGCAAGCGGTGAGAAGGAAGGATAGGACTCTTAGAGTGTAAGCGACGATGGTGAGTTGGAGTGGAAGGACTGGGAGTTTGAGTAGGTGGGTTGGAATTAGATTGGGTGAGCTGGAAGTCGATGAGGGAGATTGGTTTGATATTTGTTCATTTATGATGTGTTCAGAGCGTATAATCCCCTTGATATAGGGGCATATTGTGTGTAATAATAATAGACTGGTGATTGGGATCTGTTTCCGATTTACTCAACAGAGATTGTTTTCAATCTCACATCAAGTATTTTTTTTATGCAATTAGCATTTCTTCTTAACACAGACAACAAATGCTAGGTTTGATATCTCCCACTGTCTCGTACAAGAGCAGACATGGTATTCATAAGTTATACAATACATTTGCTTGACCGCATCTCATGTTTTTCGTCCTATTCTGGTCTCCATATCATAGAAAATAGGTTATTAATTTAGGAAGTTTCAAAGGAGAGCTACCAAACTAATCCCTTCGCTGCGCAATATAGCGTACGAAGACAGACTACGTGAGCTCAGCCTCTATTCGCTAGAGAGACATCGAGTCAGAAGGGACTTGATCGAGGTGTGGAAGATTATGAAGGGTAAGGAAAACGTCGACCGAGCGAGCCTTTTCACTTTAGATGCCAGCGCAGTTTCCTGGAATAATGGATACAAAATCGTTGGGAAGCGTTTCTTACTCGACTCCACGAGCAATATCTTCGCGTATAGAGTTGTCGAGGAATGGAACAAAATTCCAGCAGACGTTGTCAACAGCGCCATAAACGAAACGTTTGAGTCTCTGCTTGAGAAATTCTTTCAGAATCGCCGTTTAACAGCTTCCGGTTGTAGCACGCTCACCAGCATATTCGTAAAAAAGGTGTCTGGCATTGGCACCCGTACGGTAAAACAGTGCCCGTCATTGGCACTAGCTAGGTAAAAAAGTGAAAGGCATTGGTACCTGCAAGTCGCAAAACGGCCTCCAGCAATGATACCGGCCAGCATTGGTTTAACGAGGAATGAAAGTGACAATCTCAGATCAACATCATGGGTTGGTGGCTTTCTCTTCAGGTGCTGATTTCACTTGTTCCGAGTGTCATTGCTAAGTTCTATTTTTTACCACAAATTTTCCCTTTCTTGATCTTTCAACACAGAAATTACACCTACACATAGGGCTCTTTTAGAGGTTTCCCTGTTAAACTACTCTCCTTATCAAAAGGCAAACCAGATAGGGTCAAAAGACCTGCTGTTGTCTTCTGCACTTGCAAAACAGCACTAGTTTGTCCAACTTGCAAACTCATCAGTTTAGATTAAATGTAATTAGTCGTTCAATCATTGAACATTTATATCGAAAAGAAATTGATCATAAATAATCTAAGGTATTGGGGATAACAAGAATTTATATAAATCATAATTGATTTTTTTTTAATACAGGTAATATCAGAATAGATGTAAATGTTTCGAAAAATGAATCGGACAAACAAAATAAAGAAATCCATCTGCTTCCTCTTTCTCTGAGCATTTATTTATCATTGAGGCACAGCACGGACCATGAACAGCGACACAATGCAAGCGAGGTCAAACAATCAAGTTGTCATCCAGTCAATTGATATAAAACAATCCCGACTGGAAAATATTCCAAAGGATCAAATAATAAATACCGTTCATGTATATTTTGAGAGACCAATCGCAATCGGGTTTTAACTAATTTTTAATTTGCAATATTCACATTTATTTTTACATTTCCGATTTATAGGGAATATTTATTTTTACTCTTCATTAGGCCCATTGTAATTCATAACGGTCAGCGAACAGCAAACAGATTTTTGTCTCACGTTGTGTAATCGAGGAACTTTTACAAAATATATCGTGTTGTCGAGAAACTTTAACCATTTATCGTGTCGCCGAGGAGCATTAACTACAAATAGTGTCGTCGAGGCATTTTAACCACACATTGTGTCATCTAGAAACTTTAACCATGCTGCCCGCTTCGATCAAAAACATCTCCATATTTTAACAGGAAACACTGCAGGCACAAGTTAATGACATGATCTGCTTTTGAATATTCATTTTTCTTTTACGTCGGGAGTCCTCTAAAAATTCAACAGCTCTTATCGATTCCAGGCCAGAATTATTCATGAGGCGAACAGAATGAGTGTTTCGTTATAAAACCTCGTTTCCTTGGGGCCTCAACCCCGGCAGGTGATCGTGTTCGAACACTTTTAGATTCGATTAATTCAAACAACAAGTTTGTGATTTCGGAGTGGGAAATGTTGCTTACAGCGCGGTAAATGTTTTTTCCGACGCGGAAAGTGTTTTTTCCAGTACGGGACATGTTTCTTTCAGCCCGGGAAATGTTTCTACCAGCACGAAAAATATTTCTTCCAGCACGGGAAATGTTGCATACAGCCCGGAAATGTTGCTATTCTGCGAGACAAAAAATAATCCAACAATATTATTTAGATTCTTTCTTGAGAATCGATAGGTATTGTTTGTGCTCGTATTATTTGTACACACCACAACATAGAACCTAAAAAAGGGCGGACAGTGTGGGACTGATGGGTGGACAGTGTGGGGACTGATGGGCGGACAGCGCGGGGACTGATGGGCAGACAGTGTGGGGACTGATGGGCGGACAGTGTGAGGACTGATGGGCGGACAGTGTGGGGACTGATGAGCGGACAGTGTGAGGACTGATGGACGGCGGATAGTGTGGGGACTGATGGGCGGACAGTGCGGGGACTGATAGACGTACAGCGCGGGGACTGATGGGCAGACAGTGTGGGGACTGATGGGCGGACAGTGTGAGGACTGATGGGCGGACAGTGTGAGGACTGATGGGCGGACAGTGTGGGGACTGATAGGCGGACAGTGTGGGGACTGATGGGCGGGCAGTGTGGGGACTGATGGGCGGACAGTGTGGTGACTGATGGGCGGACAGTGTGGTGACTGATGGGCGGACAGTGTGGGGACTGATGGGCGGACAGTGTGGGGACTGATGGGCGAACGGTGTGAGGACTGATGGACGGTCAGTGTGGGTACTGATGGGCGGACAGTGTGGAGACTGATGGGCGGACAGTGTGGGGACTGATGGGCCAACAGTGCGGGACTGATAGACGTACAGCGCGGGGACTGATGGGCAGATAGTGTGGGGACTGATGGGCGGACAGTGTGAGGACTGATGGGCGGACAGTGTGGGGACTGATGATCGGACAGTGTGAGGACTGATGGACGGCGGATAGTGTGGGGACTGATGGGCGGACAGTGCGGGGACTGATAGACGTACAGCGCGGGGACTGATGGGCAGACAGTGTGGGGACTGATGGGCGGACAGTGTGAGGACTGATGGGCGGACAGTGTGAGGACTGATGGGCGGACAGTGTGGGGACTGATGGGCGGACAGTGTGGGGACTGATGGGCGGGCAGTGTGGGGACTGATGGGCGGACAGTGTGGGGACTGATGGGCGGATAGTGTGGAGACTGATGGGCGGACAGTATGGGGACTGATGGGCGGACAGTGTGAGGACTGTTATAACGCAAACAAAAATGTCAGATGGTCGTGCGTTCTGTTGTAATTTGTTGTAATTTGGTTAAGGTAATTCTGATCCCCAATCCAAAACAGTGTTTTCCAAACCAACCTTGCCACCGAAGGGAATAAAAGATTAAAAATCAGGTGACCGCAATCCCTGCTTGCCTAACGTTTTCCATCTCCTATCTTACAAATTATCTGTTCTTTAAATTAAAACAGGCACGTCAGCAAGAGACGTACGCTTCAGCAAGAGACTTACACCCCAGTAAGGGGTGTAAGCCTTGGCAAAAGACGTACGCATAGTCACATCAATGAATTTCCTCGTCCAAAGTAATAAAATACATTGAATAAATATATTGTTCTATACACACCTCCACTAATTATTTACTAATACAATAACAAACGAGTAACTGTTTCCTGTACCACGTTCATCAAATAAAATATAATGATGACATAAGGCAAGCGTTCACTGCCTTCACCTCACATCCTCACCTCCCATCCTCATCCGCCTTCAAACAGGGGAAGGAACAGCGTCCTCTCGTCTAGAAATGATTAATTATGTCCAAGACTATAGAGAAACGCGGTCAAAAATCCGTTATGACGAGAAGAAAAAGGAACGACGTCCGAAACGCCTCTTATAAAAGTTAGTTCAAAAATGTTGGTCGTCATTCATAAATCAGTCTCCGGGGTCCATTAGAAAGTTGCCTGTAAATCGCGCATGTTAAAAGGCTGAGCAGTGGAGCGGTCAGTGGGGGGCCTGAGATGGTCGAGGTAGCATTGTGCTGGGAGGGCCTCGGCTCCTCCGGCCACCTTATGATACCCCTTGTGATACAAGCCTGATGGAGGAAGAACAGGGATCATCTGATGTTGATGATGAGATGGTAAGACCAAGGGTTGATGACGAACAGAGCTAAGCAAACATTAGGATTTGAGGTTGTTGAACCGATGGTGGTTTTGGATTATTCACGGTGGAAGAATGATAGGGATCAACGGAGATTGCTGAAAAGAAAAGATGACACGGGTTGGCGAGGAACAAAGATTGACTAGAATTGTGATTCAAGACTGTGAGATCAAAAGTGCAGGGATACAGGCTCATACGGATTGAGATTCAACAGAACTGTCACCTGAGGCTGTGGAATTGCAGAGAACTTGGAAAGAAATAGATTTATTTCGTTTGACTATGAACAAAGATTTTGACTCAAGACTATATAGAAATAAGGAATGACAATAATTGGGCAGTGGAAACTAGAAATGAATAAAGTGAACGAATCCCCAGAGGTAGAGGTAAATGAGGAACAAATTATCATCACATCACAGAGGATCGTCACGAGCCTGCCTTGTAACTCAGGGAAGTGGGATCAACAAGCGACAGAGATCTGAGGCAGGGGTCGGAGAACAATTCTTCATAGGAGTGGGCGATTGAAGGGGATTGAGCGTCATTCAAGCATCATCGGGCCATCGGACCTCATCGGTCACACTTTATATAATTTGAACCAAACCCACAGTGTAACTGTTCAATGCAAAACATTACTGGTTGTGTTCGAAGTTGCATCTGATGTACCAATTATTATTAGAAATTAATTTTATTTACATCGTCTGACAATGGGTTTTTAACTATAAAAAATAATATATAAAAAAAAACATTATCAAATACACTATTTGAAGTAACGAAAACAAAAGAACGGTTTGAATTCGTCGCAGCTCATTGCTAGTGGGCCGCCGGTTTGTATTTCATGAAGTGAAATAGTATTTACGATAGTATCATCAATGTTCTTACAGAGAACGTCTATTTTCAGAAAAGAATAACGACTACATGGCGTTGGGAAAACAACTAACACGAGGGGTTGGTAAATTACAAATGCATCAGATACACAGATACAGGCACTAGGCTGAAATCCCAAAGCAAGGGGGGTTGCCGATGGTTAGGCGCACCACACACTCTCTTACACTCACAGTCGCACACCATATCCCTTTGGCGCAAAAGGGTTCGGCCGGTATCCCCTAAACACATGCGTGCGGTTCGAGGTCAGTGTCGGCAGCAGGGCCGGATAGTGTGACCGCCCCCCCCCCCACCCGCCCACGACCATCCCGTCTCTCAAAGGTGTGCCTAGCGAGGGAACGCGCATCTGGGAGGCGTCAAAAATCTTTCGCTTACAATCATTCTCTACTCACGCCTATCCAGTGCACGCTCTCTCGCTATCTCCACACTCAGGTCTCTTCTTTCTAACGCTTGCTTCACACCATCCATCCCCCCAAACGTCGGTCTCTCTCTAGGCCTACGTCCACTCGCCTCTGAGACCCACAACCTTTTCGCCAATCTCCCCTCATCCATCCTCACCACGTGCCCGAACCATCTCAGAACACGCGAATCAACTCTGTCCTCTAACCTGTTCACCATCCCCGTTCTGATTCGAACCACGTCGTTAGTAAACCTGTCTCTCAGCGACACTCCAGCCATGCTCCTCAAGCATTTCATCTCGAAAACATTCAACCTTCTTCTCTCCTCTGTTTTCACCTTAAGTCTCAGCTCCGTACAGCACAGTTGGGACAACGACACCCTCATACAGCCCTCTCTTTACTTCAATCCCCGACGTCCTGCAGCTCATTACGCTCTTCAGTGCACCCAACACTTTACACCCCTCCTTCACTCGCGTCTTCACCTCAGTTTCCACTAGTTCAGTCTTCTGCACATGGGAGCCCAGGTACTTAAAACACTGAACTTCTTCCAAAACTCTCCATTAGGAGGACACTAATACTGCTCTCATTGGCAGTCTTCGAGTATCTCATTACTTTACTTTTACCCCGTTCACTCGAAGCTTCCTCCTCTCACACACTCTACCAAACTCAGACACCAGCCTACATAGCTTCTCCTCTGGATCCTCCTCCAGCGCCGTATCATCCGCAAACAGCAACTAGCTCAACTGTCAACTCCGCCCATTCGCTTCCAACAGCTCTAAGTCACGACCCAGTACACTCGCGTTCACCTCCCTGACCACTCGATCCATATAGAGATTGAACAGCCAAGGAAACATAACGCAGCCTTGTCTCAGGCATTCTTTCACTGTGAATCAATCATTCACCTCGCTTGACACTCTGACATATTTTCGGCTGCCAACATGGAAACTCTGCACCGCTTTCGACAGCTTTCCGCCCACTCCATAAAAACGCAACACTCTTCACAGCGCTTCCCTGACAATCCTGTCGAATGCCTTTTCCAGATCCACGAAGGCCCAGAACACATCCTTTTCCTTTGCAAGGTAGTTCTCACAGACCTGTCTCACTGCAAAAATCTGATCGGCACACCCTCTACCACTCCTAAAGCCACATTGTTTCTCTCCAATTGCGTAATCCGTATATTCTCTAATCCTTTGGATCAGCAATCTGCCATACAGCTTACCGACCCCACACAACAAACTGATACCTCTTGAGTTGAAGCATTCATTTTCATCTCTTTTGCCCTTATACAGCAGGCACTGCGCCACTTAATCGGGACCACGCCCGCCACAAAACCAATGTTCAGTAGCCTCACCAACCATTTGACCATCGTTATTCCATCTTTTTCAGGCATTCAGTCGCAACGCCATCCAAACCAGGGGCTTTCCTTGCTTTAATCACCTCCACGACCTCCTGCACCTCTTCCCTAGTAATATCCGCAGCAAATCTATCTCCAAAAACCGGCATCCGGCAACACCACCTACAGCAACAATATCAGCCTCTCTATCATCCTCGACACATCCAACAATTCACCAAAATACGCGGCGCACCTTTTCCGTTCACCACCACTTTCCATCAACAACTATTCATTCTCATCTTTCACCGACTCCTCCTTTCCGGTCTTTCCCTTTCTCACCCTCTTAATCGCTTTCCAGAACATCTTTTTGTTCTCCTCAATAATCTGGCACATCCGTCTGTCCTCCCTGGCATCAGCGTCCTTTTTGGTTCTCCTCACCACTCGCTTTATCTCCTTCCTCTGATCCTAATAGTTGTCATAGGCCACCACCGGTTTCGCCTGCAACCACTCCTCAAAAGCTCTTCTCTTCTGCGCAACCGCCAGTTTGACCTCCTCGTTCCACCACTAGCAGCTTTTCCGTCTGCACCCGCTCACACGTCGCACACCACACACATTTCTCGAACATCTCAACAAGGCTTCTCTGAACGTCTCCCACTCTTCCTCCACATCTTGCAGGTCCTGCCTTCTCAAGTTGTCAAATTCCTCTCTCAACGCCTGCTGGAACTCCTCCGCTCTGTTTTTCTCATTTAGCTCACTCACTTTCACACCTCTCTTCCTCCTCACACTCTTTTGTTCCCCTGCCACCTACGCTCCACTCTCAATCTTCCCTCCACCAGCAGATGGTCAGACACTCCTCCACCCTCCCCTCTCAACACTCGCATATCCAACAGCCTCCGCACCACTCTCCTCTAAATCAGCACAAAATTCTTCAGCGCTCTCCACCACTTCACCATGGACCATCCTTACCCATGAGTACTTGTGGATATCTCGTTTCTTGAACAGGCTGTTTCTGACTACCAGTTTCTGCTGTATGCATAAGCCTATGAGGTTTTCTCCACGGTCATTCCTACCAGGAACGCAATACCTCCCTATCACATTGCACTACTGCATCTCCCTCTCGCATTAAGGTCGCCTAGTACAACCACATTGAATTGACCTCCAAAACACTCAATACACTCGCTCAGGTCAGTCCAAAATTGCTCCCTCTCCTCCTAACTCTTCTCGCTTCCAGGTCTGTACGCACTCACAAATACCCATTTTTCTACGCCAAACTTTACTTTCTTTCACATCAATCTTAAAGACACCTCTTTCCACTCAGTAACGCTACTAGCCAGTCGATTACTCAATAGCAACACCACGCCTTCTCGTGCCCAACATTCATCCACGCCTGAATTTCTTCCATTTACCACTCCAAATTCACATTCGCCCTAACCCTTCAACTTAGTCTCACTCAGCGTCAACACATCTAACTTCCTCCTTACAAACATATCACCAATCTCTCGCCTCTTTGCTTCATTCAGCGACCCTAGCAATAGAGTTCGGAGAGGAGTGAACCTCTCTTCCCCTCCCCCCCGCTCGTCTTGCCGTCTTTAAGGAAGAAATTTTACAGAGAAGGGGATTCCTAGCCCCCTCGCCCCGCCCCATATTAGTCGCCTCATACGACACGCAGGGTGGGGAAATAATCAATAACTGGGGTTGAAAAATAACAAGTACATGAGTTGGGAAATCACGCACACATGGGGTTAGGAAGTCCCGAGAACATGGGCTTGGGAAATCGAAATGTGCTAACATATTGTAATGAGGGGCTAAATTATTGTGTGATAGCAAAGGGGTGTATGGACGACATCAATTACACAGAAAGTATGAACACACCGAAAGAGATACACGCGGCTACATACATGCATACACACATACACAGATAAAATTGCTGTATATAAATATATAA
>SDVV010005023.1:0-19591 GCA_016164225.1 Gammarus roeselii | reverse complement strand
CGTCACCGACCCTGAACCAAAACCTAAAATTTCGAGGCAACATAATAGGAATATTGAATAATGATGGGTGCCGTTCTGATGGCGTTGTTCTTACTATCGAAATGTTAGGAAAAATTTAATGAACTGTGATTGACTGCAACGGGCTCTGTCATCTATTATATTATACATAGCATAGGGTGCTTGGGGTCCCACATCAGCCGTCTGCCCCAACATCAGCAGAAATAAGTTCATATATATGAAATATGTGTTGTTTTAATCCCTTGGAGTCTCGGATGCAGTATTGCGGCGAACAGGAGCCTCCTTAACATGACACGGTTACGTTGATCGGGAAAGGATAATCTCTTTATTTAAAAGTGTACCTATTAAATTTATTTTCCATTATACGATGTATCATACGATTTTGGACTGCGACCACATGTCGGCAGGAAAGGCTCTATAGGCTAGTGCAATAGCTATTCAAAATTCACTGTACAAATACAAAAAAAATATGTAAACAATCCAGAGATTATTAGAGCGACTTTGGATTATCTCTTGTCCAGGAAAGCGGTCTAGGAATTGACTGGACATTGCAGACTGAAATAATTTCGGTATATAAAAACATTTTTGCTGTTTCATTCTGGTTTTAGTTATTTGTGAATCTTAAAAAGTCCTCTTCTGCCTTTTCATATTCAATCTCTTCATTTCGCCGTCTATAATATAAAGGAAATTATAAGGAACAAATTGTATAGTTATTTATGAGTTGCTGGTGAAACTGTTTACTGTTGCACTAAATTCTTACTTGCGGACCTACTGCGGTATCATGCACTATTGTGTTTCTGTTTCTCTCAGTCGCTGTAGCTGCGCTTTGGCTTACAAACTGCCTAGCGTGTGCTTGTAACACGTTGACAAATGATGGGAATTGCGTCTGAATTCTTACATTTCATTTACCTGCTGCGGTTCCAAACCTCGAACCAAATGCCAAGACCGTGTTAACTACCTCAGCTATTAACTGGTCACGTTGAACAGCTGATCTTCTGAGCCGAACGTGACATCACGATGTGTAATGACCCCCCCCCCAACGTGATAGTTAAAAAAAAAAGTTCTTTACGCTAGCAACGGGAATATAGCCAACGACATATTGTATATGATAGCTAGAGAAGTATAAGGGGGGAGTTCAATGTAATGACCGCGAGATGTGGGAGATAAACGCATTTCCAAGTATTCAGACTTTAAATTCAATCCCCTAAAGCTATTTTTTCCTATCTTATGTATTAGACATTTCCATTGATGTACTGTACACGAGAGACAATTGTTTTAGAAAATTACTGGATGAATAGGACATCGCCTTTTGCAAATGTAAATACTCGAATACAAAAATTGTTTAAATGAGATTTTAGTACTTCAGAAGTGCATTTAAATGTTATATGGTTGGTCCTGATTGCTACCCAACTTCATAAGTCAGACGGACAGATAAACTGACAGACAGACATTCTATTTTTTTAATCAGGGTGTCAGATCCATTAGACCGGAATGTAATTCTTGTCATTCCGCTGAAGAAAACAACGTCAGTGCCTGAAACAATAAACTTCTTCGAAGCCATTGTTCCAGGTTATTGGCATAAGACAATGCAAAGTATTGCAAAAGAGGATGATAAATTATACCTTTGATTATTCATTTCCTACTGAGACCACTGACGATTTGCTGAAAAACAGATTCGGGATGTTAGGAATTGATATTTCAAAGATAACCTATGCTCAGCCGAAGGAGCAATTTACTTTTGTATTCTTGATGCACACAATATAATTTTCTAACTAAATTTGTTTGATGCAGCGCAGGGGACGTCAATCAAAAATTAATGTTTCTCGTAGTGAACTTTTCAATCGAATTGTTTTCCGATCATAAATCATTGGAAACTCTGAGCCAATGTCATCAATAATGTTTTGGTCGGTTTTTTCCCCTCCTTGAAAGAAACTTTACCCGGTTCAGTTGATTGCTGTGACATATGCTAACAACACATTGATTGTTGCTTATTGTAAGCACAAATTAGTTGCTATTTCTTGCTTTGCTGCCTTCTTATGAAAATAGTGGACTTTTTGTTAGACAATTTTCAAGTACGTACAATCAATCATTCCAATCGTTCTAAATTTTGGCACAATGTAACAAACAAACGTTCTCATCGAGCTTTGAAGTTGGAAATAGATTTATTTGGTTGCTGCCCTCTGCGTGGCGTTGCCACTTGTTCGCATTCAACACTATAGCAGGGGCCAGATCAGAACGAGGTTCAAACAAAACGAATAGATTAACTTGTTTATTTTATGGCTTTATTATCATCAACCACGACCTCTGTGATCCGGATTCCCACCGACATGAACAATCTACCATCCCTGAATTGCTGTAGTATGCCTGATATCAGTTATAGTTTTCTGTTACTCTCTTTCACAGAAAATGCTGCAGTTTAGTCTTCAAGGGTATCTGTTCTATTTTATTTTCTAACGAAATTTGAAAGAGGCTGTTTAGGAAAACCAAGCACTAAGGAAAACTATTATGATTGGCTATCGAATGAACATAATGCACCTTTGCTATGAATATCATGTTGTATTGTCAGTTGAATACAATCTTCAGTTACTACTCTAGCTCACCTTGTGCTGTATGTAGCTGGCAACAGAAGCTGTGGGAGTCAAGAAGTGTTTCGAATTGACTGCGTCCGTCTACTTCGGGCGTCCGGCTACTGACACGGATGCCTGCTACAGCTACTGGGCTACAATTATTTTCTGAAATGAATCATTTTGTGGGAAGTTCTGGATCGAGTTAGTCTCAGAGACAGTCGGGCAATAAATGTCGAATAGTATAGTACAGTGTAGTATAGTATAGTATGTTACCGAGCAGTATAGTATAATATAGTATAGTATAGTATAGTATAGTATAGTATAGTATAGTATAGTATAGTATAGTATAGTATAGTATAGTATAGTATAGTATAGTATAGTATAATATAGTATAGTATAGTATAGTTTAGTATAATATTGTATATTATAGTATAGTATAGCAATATGCCTGGAACAGGTTGAAGAGTTCGTTTAGTAAAACTTCAAGTTTGTAGTACTACTAGCCAGATCTAGATGTATTGCTCAGTTTCAATCGCTTCGAGGTGTCAACAGTGGTTGCCTCCTTATTTGGTTGCTGTATTTCCAACGTTTTTAAACTCAGTAGGGCGGTGGAATGGTCTCCCAGTGCTTGCCAAGCCGGGTTTTGATGGTGTTGATGCTGCTAATATTTACAACATCATGTGGTATACGGTCCAGATTGTTGGTATCTTGATTGGTAAGAAGCTTGCAACAGAAGTTTTAGTTCGTTGCTTCTATTTTTTCTATGATAATCTCTATCAAAGAGACCTTCCGAGCTGGCTTTAGTAAAACCATTTAGGTATTTAAATGCTTCTGCGATATGACCCCTAAGTCGTCTTCTTTTCTGTGATAACAGCTGCAGGTCTTCAGCTGTTGCGGGTGAGTCTGGGTTCACATTTCTGAGATCATTTTTGTTGCTCGGTGTTGAATCCGTTCCATCTTGGTGATATTCTCTTGTAAGTGAGGGGACCAGAATTTGATTGCAAATTTCATACGAGATCTTACGTACAACGTATACATTGGAAGCTCATTGTCCTTGTGCTTGTACGGACAATTTTTGGATATAAAACCATTAACTTCATTGATTTCTTGTAGCTAGCATCAACTTCTCTTCTCAATTTTAGATCATTGGTTATTGATATAACAAGATCTCGTTGTTGATCCACTTAAGTTAAGCGCTAATCTTCCATCATGCAGACAATTCTTTCATTGTGTGTTTCAATGTGCATAACTGTGCATTTCTTAACATTGAAGCTCATTGGCTACTTGCCGGCCCAGTCAACTAGTTTATTTAGGTCACTTTGAATAGGTATGCGACCCTGTTCGCCGAGTTCGGCATCTTGGCAGAGTTTGACATAGTCGCAAATTTTTATTTCTTGCAGATGTAGCCGGTGTCGAAATATTTTATATAGGTAATGAAGATTAAAACACTTCTCTGTGGCACCTTAGATTTTTTAGTACTGACTGATTCCTTGACCAGTACAGACCCGTTGTGTGCGGCCCGTGAGCCAGTTGTGGAGCCACATGGAAATGTTTCCATTCATGCCGTGGGCTTCCACTTTTTTTACCTTAATCGTTTATGGCGCACCTTTGCAGAAGCTTTGAAAGTCGAGACATGTAAGGTCGATAACGTGGTTGTCTTCAAATATATCGGTGACTATTGAAAAGTCAATGAGATTGGTTAGACAAC
Source organism: Gammarus roeselii (assembly GCA_016164225.1). Lineage (NCBI taxonomy): Eukaryota > Metazoa > Arthropoda > Malacostraca > Amphipoda > Gammaridae > Gammarus > Gammarus roeselii. The sequence goes on along the minus strand of SDVV010005023.1, from coordinate 15,298 downwards.
TTGTTTTACTTCTGAATCCATGCTGAGTCTTCTCGATTGGACTTACTCCTATCTAGGTGGCATATTGTACTTGCTTTAATCAGTCTTGTCAAGGTCTTGTCGACCATAGAATTTAGACTGATTGGTCTGTATTGACCTGTCTGTTGGCTGCTTTCCTTCTTGAAAATGGCTGCGATGTTGGCCCTCTTCCAATCAACTGCAATGGTTCCTGTCCTCATAGATCTTTTAAATACTCTGTCAATGAATTGATAACGATGTCGGGAAGATTCTTTAATATTCTTGGGTGCTGATGATCTGGTCCTGTACATTTTTAGGTGTGTTTTTTTCAGTTGCAGTTGTGCGTCATTGACACTCAAATTAATATTTTCCCGCGACTGAGGTTCTTCATGCAATGCTTCTTCGGGGATATTGTTCATACCTTCATTTGTGAATACGCTAACAAAATGGGCATTGAGTTTATTCGACAAGTCAGTGGCGGTTGATTTTAGAGCACCTGCGCTTCTTCGTAGAGAACTGATGCTATACTATACGCAATGCATACAGCGCTCTCAAATTGTGCTTAGCCAATCTAGCGACATTCATCTCCTTATTTCTCTTTGCGCCTTTGAACACTTTGTTTAGTCCTTTCCCAGCCTGCTCATGTGCTCTTTGGAATTTTTATTTGAGACATTTCTGGGATGCCGGAGGGGTGTTATAGGTGTCTTGGGTGTTGGTGGGGTGTGAGTGTGGAGCGGTTGAGGAATGTTGGTGTGGTCTGGAGTTGACTGGGCTTAGGCTCGTGGGGTACCCGTTTGCATTTTCCGGCTGTGCGACTGGGGCTTCCCATCGTTGGCCTGGCCAAACACGTCCCGGCGATACCCGCACCGATGATACCCGTCCGGGAGTTTGTTAGTTGAGTTCTTATTTTTTTCTTTATGTAATCTTGATGGTTTCTTGTAGCTTGGCAATTTGAGCTTCATAATTCGCGAACTTGGTCTCTGTTGCCAAACTGCGAAGGTATTAAATACATTTCTCATGTTTGATCGTGATTGGGTTACCCGCAAAATTTTGGGCCCCACGTATCATCTTGCAATTGAAAAATATCTATGATATTCGTTTTGAACAGCTAATGGGATAAGGCAGGGAGGCCTCCACTCGCCTCTACTAAGCACTGTGTACGTGGGCAGTCTTCACAACAGGCTATTTCTTAGCCGTGGTGGGTGGCCCATTGACGACTGCCGTGTTAACACGATTAGCTTTGCTGAGGACGCAGTCCTGCTGGTCCCACAGGTCGATGCTCTTCACATGCATGATGCTAGAAACATGCGAGACTGAGTCCGCAAAACTGTACATCGAGTGCTGTTAAATCAGCGTGTACGCTAGCAAAAACATAAGACCAGAGGTTCAGTACAAAGCGGACTGTACTTAACGGGGCTCTTCTTGAGCATGTGGACCATTTCCCTTAGGTGAGGCATTTAATAACAAATAACCGGTTATATAATGCTGATATCTCTTAACTAAGGAAGTGAAATGTGGTTGGCCATCAGCTATACCAAAAATGTAAATTTTACGCAACGGATGTTCTACTGTAGCTTTTAAAACGTAGTTATCCTATTTACAGTAACTGGCGTTGAAGTAAATCCACGAGGGTCACTAGGATCAGACTGCGAGTAGCACGCAATGAAATGTTCAAAAAAATGGTTGGTGTCCCAAGAAGAACGCGTACTAGCGTTGTATTTGCATAATCTGGTGTTTACTGCTCTGTACGAGCAAGAGAAAGCGCTTACAGCCTCCAGGCATGCATTGAAGATGTTAATAATCCCTTTCTGGAGACCGTAGGTAATAGTGAACGATACAAACTATCCCTATTGAAAGGAAAATGGGACAGAATACTGTTGGTGCGGGAAGGTCTCGAGATCAATTGAAATAGTGTAGGTATAAAGCTACTATATCTCTCCAATAGGATGTCTCTTTATGTATGTGCTCGCGAAGGAAGGGGGTCTCGAATTTATCTATATACAGGAATGGGCACTCTGGTCACTAACTGGATTACCGTCGTCGTGTATGTTACTCTTATTGACTTTTTGTAGGGGCTTAGGTTGCGTTATTTGAACGCATTGATAGGAATATTGGATTTTATGAACCTTGTTTCAGGCTGCGTAATTTAAACAAATCGGTTGGGATGTTTAATTTTATTAACCTCGTTTCTTTTTAACCCTTATCGTACCTTCGAATACCTCAATGAATAGTATAATTATTACTGTTATTTGGGCCATTTTCGATCTGATAATTCCTGGTCGTCTTGAGAAGGCGGATGTAAGGTTGTTGTTACGCGGGATTGGTCTGCTCTTATCAGTCCAGGATGTCCAAATTAGTCCATCAAGATCCCGTCGGCCATTGTTACCGAAGAAAGGTTTTCAATGGACTTACAGACAATTCAGCTGCCCCCTGACGCACACTAGTGGGGCACTTCATTTTCATGCTGTGGCATCAGCATATGTTTTTTGCGTTGCGTTCGAGTATAATTCGTGAATGTATCCACGAATTATAGGTTGATCACGAACACTGTTAAGGTATTTGTCGAATCTACTTTTGAACCTCAAATTGTTTGTTGTGGCGAACGATTGTAGCACACGATTGATCTCACGTATTTCCAATGGCTTTTGTTTGAATAATTGAGTCGCACGGCACGTGAAACTGTTGAATCCCACTGTCTGCTGCTTATTTCCACACGTCAGTTGTGTCCCTTGATGTAACATATTCCGTTCAATCTTTGCCTGATTTCTAATCGTCGCTTTGGTTACCTACTCTTTTTTCCTTGACGTTGGCAGAGTAGCCTTTTACAATTTTTGTTGTGTTTCTGACCAGGAATCGTTCCAAACGTCTTTGGATTGAGCATAAACTCGGGCTTTTAATCTGACATAATAATTCATTTTCGTAACCTCTGTAAATTTTCTTATGACGCTATTTTGAACTGCTTCAAGTCTTCCTAGAGCTCTCCGTTTATATGGGATCCAAAGAGGAGAGCAATAGTCAATTAATGGTTGAGTAGTTGCTCCAAAGAGTCAACATTGATCTTCCATCGCTCAACAGAATGGTTCCCACGGTCCAAAAACTGAATGTCCTGCCACTAGCCTCGACTTTTGCAATTTGTTTATTGATTAAAGCATTGTTTTGAATTCGTAGGCATACAACACACTGGCTTCTTTTCATTAATACCTTCGTTATTGCTCGAATACCATGAAAACTCTGTTTTAGGTCTTTTTTTTTACATCTCAGTCATTTAAATTTAGATTAATTTAACTGCATGCTGTTTACATCAGCTCTCTTGAGTATTTATTTTTAGTCAGCCTGAATATTTTCTACTTCAGTCGTATCCTTCACTATTGTTAGGACTGTAGCATTGTCTGCAAAGACAATACCATTGCCTAGAAAAGTAGAAGGCCAAGCACATTGCCATGTGGAGCAACACAAAGGGCTTCTCTATTGTTGCTGAGGTTTGCCCATTTACCATCACATTTTTGGTTATTCGTGGAAGAAAATGTTTGATCCATTCATTATCTTTTCTTTGGATACGAGCGTTTTGTAGTTTTGATAACGGCATACTGTTCCTATCTACTTTATCAAAGGTCATGGCAAAATCTGGATAAATCACATCTACATTTGATCCATCGCACAATTAATTGATTATTTAATCATAGTGCTCCAGAAGTTGGGTCAACGTGCTCCTCTTACTGATGAAACCACGTTGCTTGGAGTTGAACCATTTACTTTTCTCTAGAAAAATTTACTATTTGTCCTTTCAATGTTTTCTCGAATATATTAAGTACGTGTGATGTCAAATAAATTGATCTATAATGGGCTTGTTAACTGCGTGTTTTGCTAGGGAGAAGATGGCTACATGTGTCGCTGCTTGTTGGATATCAGAGGTGTCCAAAGACTCGAATCACAATATTTGTAGTGGGCTTCAGAGTTTCTACTTGTATTGGCTAGCCGTGTTTCATATTTATATTAAGAAACTGAAACACCTCTAAACTTTGTTGGCACTTGCCAATTAATCTCGGAGGCCGGTGTTATTGAAACAGTATCGATTATTTCTGGGATCTTTTCTTCTGTCACTGCTACTTGATATGTTTTGTTAATCATTCTGTCGTATTTACTCTGATCTGGTAATTCTTTATTCGTCACACAACTTTACGTTTTTGCTTGTTCACACGAGTCTGCGCACGACAGTGGTTAGAAGCAGACTGGACGGTGGTTAGAGGCAGACTGGACGGTGGCTAGACGCTGACTGGACGCTGGCTGGAGGCAGAGTGGACGGTGGTTAAAGGCAATTGATTGACGGAAACTAGATATAGAAATGCTACAGCTTTTGCACAAACTTTTTTTAGTTCATCTGTTATTGTTAGAGTCTAACAAATTGTGTTTGAAATGCAACATCAAGCGACCTTTTCAAAGTTTTTCTGAAATATACCCCAAGATATTATTAGGCTTTGAAATTCCTCGTGAGTTTGCTACGATACCTTCAAGACTAGTGACGCGTAGTATCCTGTCGCACACACATTCCTTTATTAGTGACGAATTAGTGAGAAGGTATCGTATGTCCGACCACATCTGGGTCTATAAATGATCAGTTTTGTTTTGAAAATATATTCCTCAAATGTCGAGTAAATTTACCTGATGAACCTCTGCACGGAATGACCAACATCAATTAAAAGACAGACACGTTATGCACGCCGCATCACCTGTTCATCACCTCCAAAGAGGGCTAACTCTTGCACTACCTCACTTCCTCATCACAACCAAAACAGCCCATCTCGCACATCCCCTCACCCCTTTATCAGTCAGGAACAGCCAATTTCGGACCTCACCTCCCGTCGTCATCACCCCCCATACAACCATACCTCGTGCACAACCTTTCATCTTCATCAACCCCCCCAAATAGCCCCTCATCTCGTACTCCACTTCACCTTCTCATCCCCCCACCCAATCAGCCCTGTCACTCACACCATCTCACCCCATCATCACCTCTAAACAGCCCGATCCCATAACCCTCTCTCGTACACCCCCTCACCCCGTCAGCCCTATTGGGGTGTAATTGCATCTTTGGAGGAAGAATAGATGGCATCGAGTCCAGCCATTATAAGTCGACCAATTTGAGTCCAATTGGTACTTATACAAAATGCTCAAATACAACGCATATATCGATTGAAATTCATTCCATGCCTTATGTAGATACCAGTTTGAAATATGATAGTGATTGCCTTTTCTAAATGTTATGAAGGTGGTCATATAACAGATGTTCACTTGTTAATAATTTAACTTATTGAGTTTAATGTTACTCTGAAAAATAGGATTCACTTCTATTTTTTTGATTGTTATAATACTTAGTATGAACACAAGCGAAATACCTCACCGAGTTCTATCTTGTATACCGCACCAATCGTTCATGACTCCCAAACAGATCTATCAAGTATGCCATTTCGTTCTGTCATCACCACAATCAGCCCCATCTCATAACGCACCTCACTCTTCTACTACCCCACATCTTGTAAGCTGTTATAACACTCCGTGTTAACGCTTATAATATGTAGCCAAAATGTGAGTTTCTCAAGATACGAGCGGCTGGATTAGGGCTAGCCTCCCCCGAAAATTGCTTCTTCCAGCAAACAGATGTGTGCCCTCGAATTCGGTTACTCATCGAAGACCCGTCGTCAAATGAGAGGGTCATTTGTGCCTCTTTGTTGTAACGAGATCAGCAGTTTTGGTGACCGGTATAGGGTAGCAGAAGCTGTCTATGTATTTATTCTCTATTGCCTTCATAGCCCTGTATGTATTACCAGAATGGAGGAGGAGTCAGGGATGTTTTTGGTGCGCCAATAAGAGATATGGAACCGGGGGAACACGCCCCTCAGAGGTTGACGAGCGGTGGGGCTACTCCCTGATTGGACAATTCCCTTCTCGCACAGTAGCGCCTATCGCTTCGTGAGAGCGAGTTGGGAATCAGGGGCGCCTCTTGGTTGACCGACAGTGTGGAGTTGGGCACTGTAGGGTAAACTTCTCATTCACAACGCACCGTCTCTATTTGTCTATTTTAATCGCTTTCATTGTAAACTTATTCAGATATCATAACAGCTACACAATATCAATCATACACCTTGACTTGTAGCTGCTCTTATTATAGTATCACAATCATTATTCATGCTCGTTTGAGAAGTACCCTGTTTACTTGTTATTCTTACATTATCAAAATAATGTGACAAAAAAATATCTTGTCTTCATTACAACCTTGCTCCACCTTTAACGTATTTTAACTACCTTTATATAAAGTTTACAGCAAAGCCACCTCACTCGTGCATCACCCCAAATAGCCCTATCTCGTGAAGCACCTCGCTCTTCGATTACTCCCACCTGGTAAGCCACCTCACTCATGCATCACCCCTAAACAGCCCCATCCCGTTAATCATCTCACTTTTCCATCACTACCCAATTAGCTTGGTCTCCTACACCATCTTACTCTTCCGTCCCCTCCATATAGCCCCATCTTGTTAACCACCTCACTCTTTTGTCCAGACCCATCTCGTCAACACCTCATTTTTGTATCACTTTCAAATAGCTCCATCTCGTACCCTACCTCACTATTTCATCACCCTTCAAGCTGTTCCGTCTCGTACACTACCTCACTCTCATCACCCTTCAAACAGCCCCATCTTGTGCACCACCTCACCCTCACATCAACCCCAAATAGCCCCATCTCTTAACCTCCTCACTCCTTCATCACCCTCCAATCAGCCCCATCTCGTACACCACCTCACTCTTTCATCATCACCGATCAGTCCCGTTTCGCACACCACCTCGCTCTTTCATTACTCTTAAACAGCCTTTCATCACATTTTTTTCACTCCCAAATAGCCCCATCTCGTATACCACACCAATCATTCATCACTCCCAAACAGATCTATCTCGTATACCATTTCGTTCTGCCATCACCCCAAACAGCTCCATCTCGTACACCACCACCACCCTCTTTCACTACCTTCAAACAGCTCCGTCTTGTAAGCACTTTCAGTGTCTCATCACCTCCATCAGCTCCATCTCGTTCACCACCTCACTCTTTCATCACCTTCAACGGCCCTGTCTCGTCCCACGCTTCACCCTTTCATCGCCCCGAAACAGCCCCATCTCCCTCGCCTCCTCTTGCATCACCCTACCAACAGCCCTGTCTTGTACGCCTTCCAAAGCATCACAAGAACAACTTCGACCTAGTGCATTTCGTCGCGCGCGCCATCACATTTTCTGTGGCACTGTACCTGCCACGATGCGTCGTATTATTTTATGGCCATCGTGCGGCATTCATGTCATGCCGGGCGACACGACATCATTCTGCGGTTACGGCATGGCACAGGCGACCAAGTGACGTCATGACACGGTAACGGGCCACCAATGGGACAGTTACGTCGACTGTACCGTCCTTCATTAGTGAAAAATCATGACCGTCTTTTGTTTCTGTCCGTAACATCTGAGATCGCCTGCGTCTGAAAGGAGCAGCGGCAGCGCCGCCATTCAAGTCACGGTTATTGTGATACGTTCAAAATGTTTGACGCCAAACTCGAGAATATTTTGTTTGGATGATTGAATTTGAAATGGAGTGAATGCGCGAGTGTTTGCAACTGAACACGATCTGTTGTTTGTCTTACCACGACGCACGCACCAGGACGACGCACGCACCAGGACGATTGATCTAGGACGCACCAGGACGATTGATCTAGGAAAATAGTCTCGGATGACGATATATTGCATAAACAAAATGACTGTTCGGGTGAATGCTAATGTATTGTTAAATTTTGCCCATCTGTGTGGAGAGATTGTTCTCCTTGTACAAACAGCACCTGCCTAGACTTACTGAGTATCTAGTGATTCTTCCGATAATGTTAATTTAAAATGAACTGTTCCTCAGGATCGCTACATGTTTGCAAGCACATAGGTTTGATGGAGCTAGGTATATTATGCTTTAGATTAAAAACTTATTTTTTTGGATAAATGTAGAAAAAATATAACAATATGACAAAATATCACAGAAATTTATTTTTGGTGCAGTCAGAAATACATCTACGGGAAGGTAAATTAAATTTGGATGACAAAGAAAAGTTGAAGCAAAAAATACAGTGAATAAATCTATAACTTGTGAATGTTATACAAAAATGAAGCGTTTACACTAAATATATTGAATATTTATTAGAATATCATCGATAAAATGCAATTTAATTGTTAACTGGTTTTGTTTAGCTTTAACGAAAACAAAGCCAAAATCATAGTTACGATCATTATTACGATCATGGTTACGATCATGGTTACGATCATTATTACGATCATGGTTACGATCATGGTTACGATCATGGTTACGATCATGGTCACGATCATTATTACGATCATGGTTACGATCATGGTTACGATCATTAGTACGATCATGGTTACAATCATGGTTACGATCATGGTTACAATCATTATTACGATCAAGGTTACGATCGTGGTTCCGATCCTGGTCATGATCATGGTTACGATCATCATTACGATCAAGGTTACGATCAAGGTTACGATCATGGTCATGATCATGGTTACGATCATTATTGCAATCAACGTTACGATCATGGTTACGATCATTATTACGATCAACGTTACAATCATGGATACGATGATCACGGAACAGTGTGGGTGTAGCCATTATCCTTTTTACCGGATATCAAAGTTGTATGAACAAGAAATTGTACATCAATGGGCGTTTGTATGACTCCCATAACCGTTAGTAAAATGAATCTGTTCTGCACATCAAGAAGAACTGGTAAGATTTATTCAAACGAATTAGATGTGTCTAAATAAACTACATATTGACTGGATATTTTAGCATCACTTCCTTCGATTTGCAGGGAAGCTTTAGGCGGAATGGTTGGGAAATGTTTCATGTCGCTTTGTTCCGCCCAACATCGTCTGACTCATTCAAAGTGGTTTCGTTAGTGCGTTCATTTCTTGCCACACTGTGTTTTAGTGTGCCGCTCACACCGCTGTAACATTCATGTTAGGTAGGTATATGAATCATGTCCAAATTCCTGCGGAGCTTGTCACAACTTTGATATTTCATATTATGCTTCGGGGATTTGGTGTTTTTAACTCTCGATCTATTCAATGACTACACCTTGATGTGAATTTATTGAGTGTCACCTACACGTACGGTGTGTCACATACATCAATGTGTTCCTATAATAATTAGTCTCCGTTACAGTTTTTACTGTCATCCCCGGTGCGATATTTTGAGGAGCCTCTGGCACCCCGTGTCCCCGTTTTTATAATCACACCCAGCATGCTCGATTTCGACTTATAATTTTATTTCTCTTCTTTTTCAGGTGAGTTTCGTTGCCTTTCTGACTATGTTGACTGTCTCACCGTTCTTCTCTGGGCGTGAGTACATTGTTCATTGGAAGACAATGTTGAATAAATTTTACCATAATCACTTTCCAGCGCAGACGGTCAAATCATTTTAGCATTTTCTACAAAAAAGTGCTTTTCTCTACAAAAAAATTGCTCTTGAATTTTCTGTATTTTTCGTCGCCGCTATTCTCTCCATTTTGATATCTCAATCTGAACTTTGGGGTATTCTTCGATAAATTTCGTGTCTGCTTTCCAGCTCCATAGTTGCTACATTAAAACTTTCCAATGTTAGAAGATTAAGGTAAGTGGTTTGTTGACTTAGTAAAACGCCGGCACCGACTACCCAGTTCTCGGGGGCCTGGCAGAAAACGTCCTAGAAAAATGTCTTGGACTTCTTGCCTCTAAAATGGCGTCGGCCTGGATGATTTTACTTCTGGAATCTGTTAGAGATTCGAATGCGGTGGATCGCATTTCTGGAATTTCATTGTTTTTCTTACCCCTTCCATAAAGGGTGAGGCGAATAAAGTAGTGATAGTTTGAGAGAAATTTGGCCAGATTCTATGCATAAGATTATCATTTATTTTTTGACCACTTGCTTAGTTTTCGAAGAAGAGAAACAAAGTCTTTGTTGAATTGAAGATTTGAAGTTATACGCTGTTGAAATTTAATTCCAGTAATTATGAATTCAGGGCAGAAGCAAAACTCAACACCAAACAGCGTACGCATTATTCATAGGTATGGTATTTTGTTGTACCTTCCGTGTGTCTACAGGGGCCTCAATGTATAAGCAAATGTGTTGTAACCTTTTTTATGTATTCTGCTGCAATGCATTATTCCAAAGTAGATGTTCAACGTATATTCAAATTTGCAATACCAGCTAAGAACCCTCGTTCATCATAAATATGTTTCTTTGTCAGCAACCTGCATGCTTTCACTACCCACTGTTCTCACTGATCTCCTTTGTTTCTTACGGACATTATTCTTATTATGAATCTAAATTCATGTTCATAATATTCAGAATTGATGAGATTCTCCTCTTGTTTATTAATGTGGTTAATTTTTGTTTCCCGTAATATTATTCCATGTGCTATCTTGTTATTACCCGCACGCCATCATGATCAATTTATTTATAACACATTTAATGCATTACTGTGCTGTTGGTATACCTGCTAAATGAATGATGAAATCATCACTCGCATCATTTATTGTAGTTTCCTTTCATAGGATGACAGTTTCTTAGAGCCAAGCCTGCTTCGTCAGATCTGCACGTAAAGCACAGTATGCCTGACTGCACAGTACGCCTGATCTGCACGTAAAGCACTGTATGCCTGACTCTGCACTGTATGCCTGATCTGCACGTAAAGCACTGTATGCCTGACTGCACAGTACGCATGACTCTGCACAGTATGCCTGATCTGCACGTAAAGCACCGTATGCCTGACTGCACAGTACGCATGACTCTGCACAGTATGCCTGATCTGCACGTAAAACACCGTATGCCTGACTGCACAGTACGCATGACTCTGCACAGTATGCCTGATCTGCACGTGAAGCACCGTATGCCTGACTGCACAGTATGCTTGCTCTGCACGTAAAACACTGTATGCCTGACTCTGCACAGTATGCCTGATCTGCACGTAAAGCACAGTATGCGTGACTGCACAGTACGTCTGATCAGCACGTAGAGCACAGTATGCCTGAGTCGTTTGTACGTCTGACGATGTACACTCAAGCACGGATTAACCTTGTAATAGTGTCACCATTAACTATGAAACCAACCTGGATCATAGTTGTGTTTACTTCACACTCTAAACAACTAGATTATATTTTTGACGTACTGTTGTGTCTATTTACATATTGATGACAGGCTGAAAATAGATTCATATTCCATGCATTGTCTGATCGAGAAGGAACACATCTTAGTATATCTGTCGGGTTCGCAAGGGAAATATTTCTGTTTATAAATAAACAGAAACACAATCAATAGGTGGAAATTTTATCACACACTCTACATGCTACGAGGTAACTCAATTACTAGTACACCAATAAATCTGGCAGTAATTGGAAAGGAAATCAGTTTTTCAGCAAATTGAAGTTGTTCCTTTGCATCTTCTTATTCCTGGGACGCTTCCTCTTCATCTAAACTCCCTCCCTCCACAGTTCACACCCAGGGACGGTGTTTAGTGCTCGCGACTCCCTGCCTGCTTAGCCTCAGTTTGTGCTCGAATCCCTTTAAGACAATTCTCTGCTGTTCCTTTCCGTATTCGATGCCCCGCGTTAGTTCGTGATCGATGGTACGCATCTGTCCGTGCTTGACTCCCTCTGTCCGTGCTTCACCCTCCCACCCCTGTCTGTAATGTACTACACCTATGTCCCTGTCCTGGTTCAACTCCCCATCTGTCCGTACTAAACCCTTTCTCTATCCGCGCTTCACTCCGTCTTTGTCCATGCTTTACTCTTTTAGTGTCCGATGTTACCTTCTTCGTTGTCCTGTCCGTGTTCGACTCCTGCTCGGTGTGTGCTCAACTCCCTCTCTGTCCGTGCTCGACTGCTTCTATGTCCGTGTTTGACTCACTTTCTGTCGTGCTCGACTCTATCGCTTTCTGCGCCTGACTCTCCCTGTGTCCCTCTCACTCTGTGGTCGACTCCCTCTGTTCGTGCTCGATGCACTCTTTGTCGATGGTCGACGCCCACTCTTTCAGTGCGCGACTCTTTCTCTGTCCATGCTCGACTCACTCCGTCCGTAGTCTATTTCCTAGCTGTTTGTGGTCGGCACCATCGCAGTCCGTGCCTGACTCTCTCACCGTCAGTGCTCGACTCCCTCCCTGTCCGTGTCCACCGCTCTTTCTGTCCTTGCACGACTCCATCTGTCTTTGCATGACTCCCTCTCTGTCTGTGCTCGACTCCCTCTCTGTCAGTGCCTGACTTCCGCTGTTCGTGTTCGACTCCTTATCTGTCCGTGCTCGACTCCGTCTCTGTTTGGGCTCAATTTTATATCTGTTCGTGTTCGACTCAATCTCGTTCCGTGTTCAACTTCCTCTGTCCGCCCTTCTGTTCGGGTGCGACTCCGTCTCTTTCCGTGCTCAACTCCCTTTCTCTGTTCGTAGTCGACTCCCTTTCTAACGGTGCTCGACTTCCCCTTTGTCCATGCTCGACTCACTCTCTTTCCATGCTCGACTTCTTCTCTGTCCGTGTTCGACTCCCTCTCAGTCCGTATTCGATTCCTTCTCAGTCCTCCCTCTCTGTTTGTGCTTGACTGCGTCACTGTCAATGCTCGACTCCCGCTTCGTTCGTGCTCGTGATGCACGGAAGCGTGCGATTGCCGTGTCAACAGTCTCCGAGCAAACACTCCTAAATTTTGAGAAGAAGTTCCACCAAGAGTGCCCTCGCTCATAAACAAGGCTGGCCACCGGCACAAAAATAAACTGAAGGGGCCCAAGTACCCAATAAACCCTGTCGAAGGGTTCCGGTTAATTATCAGATTCCTGCCACTGACTTTAATTATAGCGGTTTTTAATTCAACGCCCGGCATCAAGTCAGTATTCCTAAATTATAATGCAAGGGCATTTGAGAGCTCTTTGACACTTTTGCGAATTGAGAAAGCCGCTTATGTTAGTGTACTCCCTCGCCTTGGGTTTATTAACTCTATGTTTCACCAGAATTTTAGTTAATTAGTTTAACTCCTAGACTCTATGTTGCAGCCAGTGGTAATTTCCTTTCCCCCCTCACTCCCGCCTCTCAGGGGTAGGGCTCCTCTCTGAGCCTCCCTCCCCTCGACCTCCCCTCAGAGGTGGGGCTACTCTCTGAGCCTCCCTCCACCGATACGGCCTCAGAGTTAGGAGCCTTCATTATCTCGCTTAACATTAATGGACCGCTCAGTGCAAGCGCTTCCGACGGGTTTTGGAATATTGAACTTTTTTTCCACGACAAGGAGCGGCGAGGGGTACTCGTTCACCACTTTGTTCACGATTTTTCTCGTAACTTTGTCAATGACTTCGTTCATGACTTAGACCATGCCTTCATTAATGACTTTTTCCATGACTTTGGCACTTGAGTAACTGCCAGAGACAATTTGTCATAGTTATTTGGCACCTTTCTGGATGGGGGATCTCTATCGAAACACCGACGGCATAGCTGCACTTTACACACACTTGTAATGGACATACGCCATTGAAGATGCCTTTCGTCTGTCAGGCGCATCGCCCCACCCTATTCTGAAAGTCCTACGCCAGTCATCGTCTTTCCCTCTTTGCAAAAGTGTACTCTCACTTCTACAAGCCCTACGTCATGGAATTGTTCCGTCCCTTGCCAGGCTTATCTCTTTCCCGTTCGAACGCCTGGCAGTGGTCCATTACTTTTTCCACGCGTTCCGGACGCTGCTCGGCTGACAGATTTACATTTTTAAATTCAAATGAAGCCACTCTGGAGGGTTCACGCGGCAACCACAACACTGGCGGTTTGGTGCTCAGCTAAATGAAGCCACTCTGCAAGGATCACGTTGCAACCACTGCACTGGCGGTTGGGTGCTCAGCTAAATGAAGCCACTCTGCAAGGATCACGTTGAAACCGCAACACTGGCGGTTTGGTGCTCAGCTAAATGACGCCACACTGCAAGGATCACGTTGCGACCACTGCACTGGCGGTGTGGCGCTCAGCTAAATTTAGCCACTCTGCAAGGATCACGTTGCAACCACAACACTGGCGGTTTGGTGCTCAGCTAAATGACGCCACACTGCAAGGATCACGTTGCGACCACTGCACTGGCGGTGAGGTGCTCAGCTAAATGGAGCCACTCTGCAAGGATCACGTTGCAACCACAACACTGGCGGTTTTGCGCTCAGCTAAATTAAGCCACACTGCAAGGATCACGCTGCAACCACAACACTGGCGGCGTGGCGCTCAGCTAAATGAAGCCACTCTGCAAGGATCACGTTGCAACCACAACACTGGCGGTTTTGCGCTCAGCTAAATGAAGCCACTCTGCAAGGATCACGTTGCAACCACAACACTGGCGGTGTGGTGCTCAACCAAAGGCAGGCAAATAGATGTGTGGAATCCCGTTACTTGCTAAACCTGCATCACTTTGATCATGTTTAAATGTAGCATAAATATTGTGTGTGAGATTTCATAGTAAATTAAGTATCAGGGTCCTGTGATGGTTGGTGGGGGTCGTTATCGTTACAGCGTCGCCTCCCTAACAGATGACGGAGGCCCCGGGGTAACGGCCCCCCCGGGATGACGCCTCGCAAATGCTGCCTTGTGGCCTAGGCCTATTACTTTCAGCCTATCGAACCGGGACCAAAAAGAGACCGCAGTCACTTTGCGAATGCTTGGTAAATTGCGTGGAAAATTAAGGCAATGACGCGTATCCCTAATTTCCTTAAGAGGCTGCTATATTTCAGCGCATATTGAACGGTCACGTCAATAATGCTTCAAAATTGATCAATAGGATATACGGTTATCAGGTAAATAACATGTGATGTTGCATATTTACTTTAATTACAGCATCATTGCTTATGATGTTTTTCAGTGCTCCAAAATGGAAGTTTTCCTCGATGCCAACATGCGGATGTTTACCTTATTTCTGTTCGTCATTGAATTGATCAGAATTGTTCAGTTTTGCGGACCTATTGCATCCGAACAACGCTGATTATTGTGTTGTGAACCAGTTATGAGATCCTTGAACAGGATACCAGTAATGAGATCCTTGAACAGGATACCAGTAATGAGATCCTTGAACAGGATACCAGTAATGAGATCCTTGAACAGGATACCAGTAATGAGATCCTTGAACAGGATACCAGTAATGAGATCCACGAACAGGATACCAGTAATGAGATCCTTGAACAGGATACCAGTAATGAGATCCTTGAACAGGATACCAGTAATGAGATCC
>SDVV010005022.1:0-19591 GCA_016164225.1 Gammarus roeselii | reverse complement strand
GCACCTAGCTACTGCGAGCACTCGATTAGGTACTGGACGTTGATTGCACCTAGCTACTGCGAGCACTCGATTAGGTACTGGACGTTGATTGGCACTAGCTACTGCGAGCACTCGATTAGATACTTGACGTTGATTGCACCTAGCTACTGCGAGCACTTGATTAGATACTTGACGTTGATTGCACCTAGCTACTGCGAGCACTCGATTAGATACTTGACGTTGATTGCACCTAGCTACTGTGAGCACTCGATTAGATACTTGACGTTGATTGCACCTAGCTGCTGCGAGTACTCGATTAGATACTTGACGTTGATTGCACCTAGCTACTGCGAGCACTCGATTAGGTACTGGACGTTGATTGCACCTAACTACTGCGAGCACTCGATTAGGTACTGGACGTTGATTGCACCTAACTACTGCGAGCACTCGATTCTTAGTTGTTCGATTACCGGTGGTTAATAACCTACTTATCAAGTAGCTAAGTATATTGAATCCATTCATGCATAAGTTTTACAATGAAAGACTCCTCTGCCATAAATAACAATATTGCATTCAATATTTACATTCATTATTGATTTGATAATAATGCGAAACGTGGCCCAACCACGGTCATATTCTCTGCAGCCAAGCCTGAATGATAATAGTCATCCATGGCGGTGATCTATTTATAATGCAACACGTGGCTCGAACACTCATATTCTCTGCAACGAAGCCTGAATGATAATAGTCATCTATGGCGGTGATCTATTTATAATGCAACACGTGGCTCGAACACTGTCATATTCTCTGCAACGAAGCCTGAATGATTGGTCGAAGATAGCCAGCTATACTTGGTTGTATATGGAGAAAAGGCCAAAGCCAAATTCATCCATCTAAACGAATTGAGGTCTGTGGACGACAGGTGGGGTAGAGTAAGAGGCTTGTCCAATGACTTGTTTTGTCGTTTCTTACATTGTTTGAGGCTGCGATGTCGCTGCATGTATGAGTGAAGCATCAGATATTTGTTCTCTTCATAGCGCGGACGACGACACCACCTCGGAGGCGGTTCAGTTCCAGGGGATGTGCGGGGTGAGGGGTGATGGGGGAAGAGGAGACACAATCAAAGGGAGCTTCCATAACAGACACTTAGCATTGGGAAACTCGTTTCATGGTTTAATAAAGAAAAAAGCGCAGTAGGAGGGATGAAAGCCCTTTGACCATACTATGTCACGGATGGAGAAAGTTGCTGCAGGTATAAGAGAATTCTGTTGTCGCCGTCAGAGACTCAGTGGGAACGGTTAGCCCCCTTCCACTGTGGCTACCTTCTTCTGTTCGGTTCCGTGGGTAGTTTCTGTGTTCCGACGAGGGAATTTCAATTTCGGTTTCCAAGAAAGTTGAAGAATTTATTTAATTTTCAAGTAAGTTTGAAGATTTTATTCCAAGAAACAGAAATCTCTGTCACTCTAACTTAGTCTCATTGCATTAAGGCTCCGAGTGGACCATACGTCGAGCTGTAAGCTGGCCTAGGGTTAATAGCCCAGTAACACCCATGACAGGGTACCTCGCGTTCGCCCGGCATCACTGCAAATATTTCAACGGAAGTTAGGGTGGGCATTCCGGTTGTGCATGATACCGCTTTTCTTGTATTGTCACGCTTTTCCCCTGCTGCATTTTTCGCGGAACACTTGCCTGGTGTTTCTTGCGCAGATGAAGGCCTCGCACGTGGCATCATCGCTACCTGCCGACTCTTCGTTTCCTTGGTCTGTCTGTTGACGTCAGAGCCTAAGCGAGCCCGGGGTTCAGTAGCAGGACCTCCTTTTGGTAATTTGCCGTCATTCTTGCTAGTGTAACACTTTTCAATGATTGATGCTGCAATTCCGACAGAAAAATAACTGAGGAGGAGCCCTTACCATTTGGATGGTTCCTTTTCGGATTCTGTTCAGTGAAGACGCCTATCGCCTTTTTTCACAGAATTTCACGTTCGGTGCCAGTGGCCGTCCTGTCACAGGCACACTTGCATTGGTCGTCCTGTCACAGGCATACCTGCATTGGTACTTGCATGGGTCGTCCTGTCACAAGCATACTTGCAGTGGCCGTCCTGGCACTTGCATACTTGCATTGGTCGTCCTGTTACAGACATACTTGCATTGGTCGTCCTATCACAGGCATACTTGTATTGGTACTTGCATTGGTCGTCCTGTCACAGGCCTACTTGCAGTGGCCGTCCTGTCACAGGCCTACTTGCAGTGGCCGTCCTGTCACAGGCATGCTTGCATTGGTCGTCCTGCTACAGGCTTACTTGCATTGGTCGTCCTGTCAAAGGCTTACTTGCATTGGTCGTCCTATCACAGGCATACTTGCAGTGGCTGTTCTGTCACAGGCATACTTGCAGTGGCTGTTCTGTCACAGGCACACTTGCAGTGGTCGTCCTGTCGCAGGCATACATGCATTGGTCGTCCTGTCAAAGGCTTACTTGCGTTGGTCGTCTTGCCACAGGCATACCTGCATTGGTCGTCCTGCCACAGGCATACTTGCATTAGTCGTCCTGTCAAAGGCTTACTTGCAATGGTCGTCCTGTCACAGGCATATTTGCATTGGTCGGCCTGTCACAGGCATATTTGCATTGGTCGTCCTGTCACAGGCATACATGCATTGGTCGTCCTGTCACAGGCATACTTGCATTGGTCGTCCTGTCAAAGGCTTACTTGCAGTGGCCGTCATGTCACAGGCACACTTGCATTGGTCGTCCTGTCACAGGCATACTTGCAGTGGTACTTGCATTGATCGTCCTGTCAAAGGCTTACTTGCAGTGGCCGTCCTGTCACAGGCATACTTGCATTGGTCGTCCTGTCACAGACATACTTGCATTGGTACTTGCATTGGTCGTCCTGTCAAAGTCTTACTTGCAGTGGTTGTCCTGTTGCAGGCATACTTGCAGTGGCCGTCCTGTCACAGGCCTACTTGCATTGGTACTTGCATTGGTCGTCCTGTCAAAGGCTTACTTGCAGTGGCCGTCCCATCACAGGCATACTTGCATTGGTGGTCCTTTTACAGGCATACTTGCAAAGATCATCTTGTCGAAGGCTTACTTGCATTGGTCGTCCTGTCACAGGCATACTTGCAGTGGCCGTCATGTCAAAGGCTTACTTGCAGTGGCCCTCCTGTGACAGGCTCATTTGCATTGGTACGTGCATTGGCCGGCCTGTCACAGGCATACTTGCAGTGGTCGTCCGGTCACAGGCATACTTGCAGTGATCGTCCGGTCACAGGCATACTTGCAGTGGTCGTCATGTCACATGCATACTTGCATTGGTCGTCCTGTCACAGGCTTGCTTGCAGTGGCCGTCCTGTCACAAGCATACTTGCAGTGGTCGTCCGGTCACAGGCATACTTGCAGTGGTCGTCATGTCACATGCATACTTGCATTGGTCGTCCTGTCACAGGCTTGCTTGCATTGGTCGTCCTGTCACAGGCTTGCTTGCATTGACCGTCCTGTCACAGGCATACATGCATTGGCCGTCCTGTTCCATGCATACTTGCATTGGCCGTCCTGTCAGAGGCTTACTTGCAGTGGTCGTCTTGTCACAGGCTTACTTGCAGTAACCGTCCTGTCAGGCATACCTGCAGTGGCCGTTCTGTCACAGGCATACTTGCACTGACCGTCCTGTCAAATGCTTACTTGCAGTGGCCGTCCTGTCACAGGCACACTTGCATTAGTACTTGCAGTAACCGTCCTGTCAGGCATACCTGCAGTGGCCGTTCTGTCACAGGCATACTTGCACTGACCGTCCTGTCAAATGCTTACTTGCAGTGGCCGTCCTGTCACAGGCACACTTGCATTAGTACTTGCAGTAACCGTCCTGTCAGGCATACCTGCAGTGGCCGTTCTGTCACAGGCATACTTGCACTGACCGTCCTGTCAAATGCTTACTTGCAGTGGCCGTCCTGTCACAGGCACACTTGCATTAGTACTTGCAGTAACCGTCCTGTCAGGCATACCTGCAGTGGCCGTTCTGTCACAGGCATACTTGCACTGACCGTCCTGTCAAATGCTTACTTGCAGTGGCCGTCCTGTCACAGGCACACTTGCATTAGTACTTGCAGTAACCGTCCTGTCAGGCATACCTGCAGTGGCCGTTCTGTCACAGGCATACTTGCACTGACCGTCCTGTCAAATGCTTACTTGCAGTGGCCGTCCTGTCACAGGCACACTTGCATTAGTACTTGCATGGGTCGTCCCGTCACAGGCCTAATTGCAGTGGCCGTTCTGTCACAGGCATACTATTGCTAACTGTTATCATCTCACATATCACGAAGGTTGTTTAATTATATAGTAGACAAAATACAAAGCAACATTTCAGGGAGGAAAAATGCCAAATGTGATTCAAACTTGTATCTGCCTTTGGCCATTGTAGCCGAAAATTACCTCAATAGCTTTTCAAGAACTTTATTTGGGAAGGTAGGCTATTCCCAGAAGTTGACTCCAGTGCCCTAGAAAACTTTGGCTCTCTAATCTAATCTTCGCAATTCTCAACCCAATTTCTCTATTGGGGTAAGAGTTATGTGGTCGTCGGACCGAGTATTGCACTAAAATAGCTGTTACATTGTTAAGGATCGAACAGTCCTACCCACCAAAGTCGGTTGATGGGGAAATTTTAATTCCTATTTCATTAAGCTCTTGTTGACGAACTTTGTCTGAACATTTGTCGTGTGTATCCTGTCCCAAATATTAATAGTATCTTCGGAGTGATATTGTTCTTCCTGCGGTCACGGTGTCTTCTGATGATATGTCCTGACACTCGTCGCATCTTGCACGTTCATGAGATGCAGACTAGCCATCCTCCCGGCGTTGCCTAATCCTCGTAGTCCAGTCTAACTTGTTACGACAGTGTACTAATCATCGCAGAACTGTGCCCATTTATACCGAAAAAGAAAGTTGACCCCGTCAATTTCCACGGAGTTATAGGGTAAAATGGGTTCGCATAGCCGGATTGTTGCTCAATAAAAAATGTGTCGTTCATTAGTTGATGATCGCTGAGTAGGCACCGACCAGAACTCAAAAATTTTACCTGGGTAGAGGTGTTGAGCTTACCTGTGATACTCCTCAACTGGGAAGTGGTCTTTCGCCCAATGTGGCGCTCGTACGACGGACAGCGTTCCTTTCGCTAGGACGCCCCAACACGTTTCTCATGCAAATGTCCAGCGGCTGTGCTTTTCACAACATTGTAGTAGACGGCCATTACCAAGTCTCTAGTAATAGTTTTTCTGCAAAACTCCACCCTAATCTGTGACGCCATTCGGCGAGTCCAGCGCTCGTACCAATAAACTCTACTTATTTATTGGTCGCGCAGTCTGAACATCTTGGCACTCTTTTAGAGACGCTACTTCTATAATGCCTTGTCACTTTACTCGAATTTAGGGACGCTATTTCATGAAAGCCTTGTCACTTTACTCGAATTTAGGGACGTTGTTTCTGGAAAGACTTGTCAGTCAACTCAAATCAAGGGACGCTGTTTCTAGAAATCCTTGTCACTCTAATCTAGGGACGCTATATTTAGAAAGCCTTGTCACTCTACTCCAGTCTAGGGACGCTTTCTAGAAAGCTTTGTCACTTTATCTTATCCAGTCTAGGGACGTTTTATAGAAAGCCTTGTTACTCTACGCCAGTCTAGGGACACTTTCTAGAAAGCTTTGTCACTTTATCTACTCCAGTCTAGGGACGCTTTCTAGAAAGCCTTGTTACTCTATTCCAGTCTAGGGACGCTTTCTAGAAAATATTGTCACTCTATTCGTGTGTATGGATGTTTTCTATAAAGCCTAATAACTGTACTCTAACCTAGGGGAACTTGTATTAATTTTCTCTTTAGTTTATAGGTATTCTATGACAAAGGAAAATAATCAGCCCATAAGTATCCTCCAGCCTCCTGTGCTAACCCTTCTGCTCTGCCCTTCGATCAGAACCTGGACAAATGGAAACAAAAGCGTAACCTCAACAACAAGGACGTGTTGGACCGGGTTCGGGAAGTCAAGAAGGCCAATGTCGAGAGCGAACAGAACCCGCGCCGGAAGAGTTCCAGAGTGTGAGTTTTTTGTGATCGAGTTGCATTTGAAGAGTTTAATTACACTCCACCGCCTGCGTACCTAAGAGTGAGTTTGTTAGTAGATAATAAGACTTCTTCATCAGGGTACGTAGGCCCACTAATCCGACAGAGAATGATTCAAGAACGATGAGAGTATTAAGCATTAGTCGACGAGTTACTCACGAAAAATGATACAGTTTGAGTTACTGGGTGCAAAGAGCTCTAGTGAACGTATGTGCAATGTTGGAAAACCTTAAAATTACTCCATGCTTCCTTCGTTCTTATGGTGTTAATCCTTGAGACGTCCTTCTCAGATGGAAAAATCGTCGTTCCAATGGGAACTTCCTACTATTTATGTGGGCTCTATTAAAATTCTTGGATACATGGCACTCCTAAAGACTTTGCATCAGAAAAATTTGTTCTAGTACATAATATCCTACTTGCTGCATACATACCCCAATATCACTCTAGTTACACGTTATTTTGCTAACCCTGACATTTTAACCTCACTTGCGTATTACAAGCCCTTCCAATTAAGACTGGTGTAGTAGTACCAGGACGCACGCCTCCTACTGATGAGTTAGGGCACCGCACTATTGCTTTGGCTTCGAACCCTGTCTGTAGCAGAGTATTCGATTGCCGGTCAGGGTTGCCATCTTGCGGCCCAATGTTACCTTGATATATCAGTGCGAGGTGGCGCTAAAGTGCAATTCTTATTTGAACAAGATAATTAGAATAGGATCACAGCCGCTTCTTCCAAGCTGGAGGGTGGCCGACTGCAAGACAATTCTCAAATTTGGCCCAGTACACTCTGAGACCTTCACAACTCTGAGACATTTAGTTATTTTATTCGTGTGTTCTTGGGATTTTGATTAGCTTTTTCTTGCAGGGGTCTTCGCAACCTTATCGTACACGACGATGACAACAACGACGTGAGTGTCCTTCTCCATACCGGGGACAATACCAACAACAACAACACCATTACCGATGACCACACCAGCATCAACAACTCGAGAAATGAGCCCAGCCGTGTCTCGAGGATCAGCACTACCACAGGAACCACCTCGTCCAGTAGCATGAACGGTAGTCGCATAAATGGTAGTCGTATGCAGGCCAGTACCACCAGCCACACCTCTCTGAGCAGTCCCCCCTCGTCCCTTACCACCACCATTCACGGCAAGGACATCCTGCTCGACCACGACAACAAAGATGCCAAGAGCGATGCCGGTTTCTGCACGGGGTCTGACACCGGTAGTGACGGGGTGTTTCCAGAGGACAACATCAGCGATACATCCTCCGCGCTGGTGAGTTGGGCAGTGGTGGTGAGATGGCGCTGATAATTTTGAGCAGCGACGGATCTAAACACTGTGCAGTGTTCTGATACCTCCCTGGTGTTGGAAATACCTCTCCAGCGCTTATAAGTTGAGCAGTGTTGGCAAAACCTCCATCGTGCTGGTGAGTTGGAGAGCGACAGGGTTGAAGTATGCGTTGATGACGGCGTTGAAGCATTACAGTAGTGTTAATCCAACCGTTAAAGAGAGATCTATAGAGTGTCGGCGTGCAGGCCTAATAAAAGTGGCAGCCTGCTGGAGGCAGATGTGCATATACTGTTGTCGTCTGTCGTAGATTTGTGTAGCCCCCCCCCCCAATTGTAATTGGTTGGGCCAACTCGGTGCGTCCCAAATATAGAGGCTGCTTGAAATATAAGCTGTAATCGTGCCCCCGTATCGGACGGGGAATTGTTTGAGGTGGCCACTATACACACGCGGGTAAGTGAGAAACCGTGCTAGTAACAATGAACAACTGGTCTGTTACACAGGTATGTGGAATACTGTGATGAAATAAAGTAGAAATCTAGTGTTGTTTAAGAAAATGATTATTTTATCAATGTGATTTCTTGATTGCCAACTCAGTTGTCTTATTTGCATTTAAATGTTGTGTGTAATTCTAGTTTAGAATTATTTGATATCATGTCAATGTGATGTGTTTGTGATTAGAAAGTAATTGCGCATTTGCACGTATTTGTATGATATAAATTAGAAGTGGTGTTCAAGTGTGATTTCTTCTGTTGCTATTGCCTGTTGCAGATTTGTTACATTTCAATGTTGGTCTGATATTGATTAGTGTTACTTCAATAATTCCACTTCCTCCGCGACGATGGCATGCATGGCGCGTGCACCCAAATGGAAATGTTTGGTGCAGTCAGCCTCAACAAAGCATCTTTGTAACGGCAACAAATGAAGATTTGATTCATGAACACGAAAAGTTACGTCATAAAAACAACGCTTTTTATTACAGCAACATGAAAAAATGTTTCCATGCAACACAAACAGTTACCAAAGAGTTTTGTTACAGCAACAATGAACTGTCTTGTTGCAATAGCAAAACGAGTTTTGTAGCTGCAACAAAACAAGTTGTTATGGTAACCTTGGTTGCTGTCACAAAAAATTTTCGTTAGTGTATCATCTCTGTCTCCATCTCACTGCCCGCTCTTTGCAGGGAGATAAGAAGGAGACCCACGACTCATTGCTCGATGCTGCCGCGTCATCTTTGTCTAAAGATGAGGACCTGCTTCACTCCACATCCTCTGCAGCTGACGGGCCTACATCAGGGGTGGATCTAAAAGATCAAGAGTATACGTTCGACAAAGCCATCGAGGGCTACAAGCAGTACGCAGAGAACTCCTTCAAGAAGCGCACCTCGAGTATGACGAGCCTGACGAGCGTCTCGAGTAGCTCCTCTCGACTCGAAGAAAGATCCAAGTACGACACGAGCTTCTCGGCTTCGACAGCATCAGCAGCCGCCGCCAAAAGCGTTAAAATTGAGGACAAGTTGGATTTCTTCAAGAAGGAAATGGACAAGGAGTTTTCAAAACCTCCGCCGAAACCGATAGTCGCGATGCGAGAGAAGTCACCCAAGATTGATGTTACAAAGAGAAAGAGCATGTTTGAGTCGGGTCAGTCGATCTCCACGATAAACTTATCTAACTTAGATATGAACGGCCACCTAGACAAGAGGAGGTCTCCTGACATGACGGCCTCTACTGGCAATTTGAGGAACAAGGTCAAATCGTTTGAAAACATCGACGTCGATGGCAAGAAACAGAAGTTGGTCAATCCTCCTCGAGACACCAAATTCAAAGAAAAGCTTGCGAACTTCTCCACCAAAGCAACTCTGGAGGAGACTTCAGTTCCTCTTTCCCGTAAGAAAACTCCAGAAAAAGACAAGAACTTCCACCAGAAGTTGGCTTCATTCTCTAAAATTGAAAATAGTGGCACCGGCAACGAGAACAGTAGAAGTTACGAGAGGAGGTCGTCCATTCCTGCAGAACTGAACAACAGCGTCTCTCTCAAGTCAAAGATTGCGTCTTTCGAACAGCTCGATCAACACGAACAGGTCACAGACTTCCGTCTCTCGGACGGTGGGTCCAAAACGCGCGAGAAGTCCGTCAGCATGGAGTGTCTAAGCCGCTCTTCAGCATCCACTAGACGACTCGAGGTAAATGACTCAGCCGCTACCACCGCCTCGTCTGCCACGGGCTGCCTCCAAGTCCTTACTGGCTTCCAATTTACGCCTTACATTGAGGTTTCCTTGCAGTCTCTGCAACACAACGGTTCTAGGGGTAATGCGAATTTTACGACCCTCCCCGGAGACGTGAGGTTAAGGTGCCCCGTCCGTGACGGTGCCGGTAATCTCTCATGGGACGGGGATTTATCTGCCAAACGGTCGACAGTTTACGAGACAGTTGCTGCCTGTCACATGGTGCGGGACGTTGAGTCAGCCCCCATGTACAACATATTCAAAGAGGCTGACGATACTAAGGGCGCTGAAGAGGTTTGTCATTCGTTTGAGACAGTTTGTGTTTGTGCATCGTTGTTCGTTTAACTTCACCTTGGATGTAATTCGATTGCCTGCTTTCCCCGAAGTTATTCAGCCGAAAGCTTGTACTTGTGCATAGTTGTTTGTTCATTTCACTTTTGATGCTGTTCGATTGACCCTTTCATTGAATGCGTAATTGAGCCGGGCATGTCTCACCGTCCAGAATTGAAGTTTTATATAAAGCACAATTGCTTTAGAAGTTTGGATAATAACCTATTCATTTTGTAATTAGGCTCCCCGTTTTAAACGTTGATTGGGTAAAAAGATAACCCGAACCATACTAATGTTTGATCCGTGACTAACGTGTTATGCTTCTTACTTAGGGTAACGACCCCTTGGATGACAAACGTTCTCGTACCACGTAGTTATGATTGCACGATTATAGTTATTTACAGAATCATATTTAATATGTTGTCCAATTGTGTAAGACAAAACAAACGGAGTGCATTTGTTGAATAGGTTATATTATTATGGCTCGTCTGTTTCAACGGTCGATGAAGACAGACACGACATCCTATCATATTTGAAGACAGACATGACATCCTATCACATCTTATGCATTGCTAAGAATCCTTTGACTTGTCGAAGTCGCTTCCTCCCCAGACCTCTCAGAGGCGTCTGCTTCATGATGGGTCGCACAAAGTTACGATCCAACCGGGAAGGGGTGAACACCCTAATTTCTTTTGACCCCATTATGCTTCATTCTTCACTATCTCTCCTTCTCTACCCCTTCCTGTTTATACTTCTTCCTTGTTTACCCCATTTACCTCGCTTGTTTTGTTAGAACTACGTTAGGTATATTTACTTTTCCCTAATATTTTATTTTTTGTTTTTAAATTTTGAGATTATTCCTTGGATCTACTCTTAACAACTAACCAGTTGGATAAACGGGTTCAGGTGGACGACTTATGCTGAAATCGATTAAACTACTCTAGTCCTCTACGATGTGGTGGACCGGGGTGGGAGACAACCTTCAGCAAACCCATTGCAATGAGAACTGTTGTTAGGCTTCAATCAACCAACGGAATACCGTGTCGTAGGGGAAAAAGACCTCGCATAGTTCACAAAGGCTACTCGTTATGAGAGTCTGAAAACGCTTGCGATGTGCGCTCCGTGGTGAGCGTTTTCTGGTTCACCACGGAGCCAGGTTGCCAGCAAATGCTGACAACCTGGCTTTTTCTTGCGAGTCCCTTTCCTGAATTATGGACAAGGCTAGCAAGCACATTATCGGCATCAACATCTGGTCGAAGTATTTCTCTAACGTCAAGACCCGGCGGTTGCGTCCACATTGTAGACACGCACCTCCTCCATCGAAGGTTGCTGGCGGAGGGGTGCTTAGTCGAGAGCAGCCTTACCACACTTCCCACACTTCTTCTGGTGGGGTGGACATCGAGAACAAGACTCTAAATTGCGATATCATTAAAACCAGAAAGTGTTTAAAGATCACATGCCAATGAAACACTTCATCAAGTTCACCACCATCAAGACAGTATCGGGCGAGATCCTGGTCGAAACAAGCACAAATCAAGACAATCGATAACTTCGCGCTGTACAGAGGGGCTTCTCAAAATGCACTACAGAACTTGATAATGGATCCCTCATTGTGGAGGGAAAAGGCAAGAAGCAAAGTTAGAACAACCGAAACCTAAAATAACGTTATCAAATCCCAGTAGAAGTTGAAGAACACCGTTGTCTCAACATTATTTCATTGACCGGCGCCGACCCCCTCGCTGAATACGGACCCACATGTCACCAAAAATATAGACTGAAACGAAAATGAGACGAAGTTCTCGAGCACGCTGGTGTTTACATTGTTGCCCACAAACTCTGTTCCCTAGCCCCCCCCCCCCGATGCTCTTGTTGGCTGGACGCATTGCTCGGTCCCAGAAAACATTCTTGAAATCCCAGACGCTGCTGCAACTGTCAAAAGTTTGGTCATGAAAGTGCCGCTTGTCGGTCGAAGATGGTGACCATGCTGTTGTTGTTTAGCCCCAGTTCCTACTGCGGTGAAGGAGCCGCGGCCGACGCATGTCTCGAGAGTCGGGATACGCACCAACATGTTCATGTTGGGGTTTTTGCAACCGGTATTAGATCTACATCCCTAAGAAAATCAATGGTGTTCTACGAGCACTCCTACAGATCACACAACGACGTGATATCATGATTGAACATGCCGGGTGTAATGACGGGGCACGACGCCATGACGTCCTCGACTGTATTGGGCGAGCCCTGGCACCGCAGACGCAGAATAGAAGGGGCATTACCAAGTCTATGTTGGTATGACTGGAGGGCGTGTGATGCCCACACTTTAGCCTCGACAGGTGATCCCTGTCATACCTGGGCACACTAACTCCTTCACGTACATCTCAGATGAGTGACTCTGTAGGACCAAATTGGCTCTATGGTCAGCCAGTGCAAGAGATGTGAAGCAAGTGTGTATTTGTTTATGCATATATGTGTTGTCAGACGGTTGGGAATGGTGGCGTAAAAGAGCCTACGTGGGCTGCCGGCGTGTCATGTCAATTTAGCTGGGCCTGGTATGGGTTGTGTAGGGGGCGAGCAACAGGGATCCACTATCTTGTTAAAGGTAGGTGACCTCAACGCTAAACTTTCTCTCTGGGGCGAAAACATCGCTGATGGCGTTGAAGGCACGTTGAGACATTCCTCTTTTCCTCCAACATTGCACTTCCTAAGACGTGAGAACCGACGTATTTTCATACACGGAAAGTGTTATAATCGGCTTTTGACCAATCTTTCTGCTCCCAAGTACTCTCCTCAGACCTTTCCTGTTATGTGCTGGGAAGCCCTTTGGGAGTGATCACTTCTCCATCACCATTACTTCTCTACACCCTGACAATACCTCCAGCGCTTGCAAATACATCATGCGTTAAGGCAATTACCAATCGTTGACTGCTTGCACAATAACCCACCTCCAACCTGAGGATGGCCTGTGACGAGATGTTGGAATACTTTAATGTCCTTCTTCACCCTTCCGACCTCTGCATCTCTATAACGAAGGGAACACACCGAAAAATTAAATCGCGTATGTTTACATCCGATACCGTCGCATCAAAACGAGAACTGATGACGGTACTTATAGAAAAGAAGTTACAAAAACGCGAAATACCAATTTCCTATCTCATTTTGAATCATGGGTGAGCCGTGTATCATCCATGAATATGACGGACCCGAATCTGAAGTGTGGTCCTGCTAACGGAAAGTTACCGGAAATCCAGTTCTAATTCCCCTGCATATTCTAGGTTGGAGGGGAACGACTCAAACCTACCCGCAGGAAGTCCCGGAAAGCTCAGCGATACAATTATCCGCCACAAGCTCTGATTCTGGTTAAATATCATCTTTCCGTAACACACAACATATTGCGGATGAAAACCATTAGGATTTCTCCATAAAATTCCCCTTAGCTTACAATGAACCAATCACCACACGCCAAATGGTGGAGTCCGTGTCATAACTCCTTTGCTCTCTGTGGTGTTCTTATGTCCTATTGGATGTTCTGCAACCTGCATCCGCTGCACTGTCTTACGTATGTCTTGCCTACAACATAGTCGGGTCTTCTCATTCCTATCCCTATCGGTAGTGAGAGGCAGTAGTTCTGTCTCTCCCCGAACCTGGCAAACTCGCTCACGAATTGCCTAGTTACCTTCTTCATGCCCTCACCTCGTGTGTGGCGATGATCCTGTTAAAGATAGTCAATGCCCGACCCAACCGAAGCCTAGAAACAAACTCGCTCCTTTCCCCATTACAATTCGGTTTTAGAAAGATGCTGTCAATGCAAGATTCATCACTACGTTTTGTGACGCATTCAAGCTGCCTTAGATCACAAACAAAATTTTTTTTTCTTTGACTTTCAGAAGGCATACGATACAACGTGGCGCAATGATATTCTTCGAGAAATCTAACTGGTGGAACTCTGTGCTCCGTTAGTATTCGTTGTTATTCGGAACTTCCTGGGGCGGAGAGTATTCCGGGCAAGAATTGCCAATCACCTTCCAATCATACATTTCCAAAATGAGCGGGGTACCCTATAGTAACGTTCTCTCGTGTACTTTATTCAAGATTTCTGTCAATGAGATCACGAGAGTAATCTCTCCTTCCGTGAATGGCTCCTTATAGATTGACGCCGGTGGAAATGAGGCCCAAGTCAAATTTTCTTGGCGATTTTATGATTTACTATTCGTTGCCAGCCGTGCCTCTTATCCAATGTCACTACAGCAGAACAGCACCCTCCTTCGTTAATGGACTCGAACCAGCAAAAGCTGTACGAAACAAATGAATAGCATATTGAATAATCTAATGCTTAACTAAAAATTATGCACCATCAAAGAAACACCAAAAACCCGTGCCTCTATTTTCAAATAATCGATCTCGATTGACATTCTCTGCCGGTTGGGAATTACTCGATCTTGACTGACATTATTCGCTGCCGGTTGGAAATACGACCCGGTAGACTGTCGCACAGCCACCTTAGGAAGGCGCCGCCGCCTCCATGTTGCGTGGACTGTCTAGTCCCCCTTACAATCCTACATGTCCTAGCAGAAGGTTGACTCATTCATTCCCCAGGCCAGTCGGCACCTAGACTCTACTAATACACTCCGCCAAATGCTTACTGAGTTCCCTCGGAAGCAATTCTGTTAGAAACCACTTCTCGAATACCTTCCAGAAACAAACCTCAGGCTGAAATCTAATCTGTTATGAAATTATCACGTCTCATCTAACCTTCCGATTGATCTCTTCATCCCGGAAGATCATTGTTTCTCACCTATTTTAAATTAAACAATCCCCTGACCTCCCTTGCAACTGTAGTGACTTGAGCATGCCTTGTGCCGAAAGAAACCCAGAGATAGACAGTGACTTGTCGATAACTTGGTGTGCGCTAGTTGCTGGTTAGACTTCTGGTACCAGCAGTATGCTGACATCAACGCGCTAGAAAGCCCTGTCTGGTGCCAGCAGTATGCTGACACCAACGCGCCAGATTGCCCTGTCTGGTGCTAGCAGGATGCTGACATCAACGCGCTGGAAAGCCCTGTCTGGTACCAGCAGGATGCTGACACCAACGCGCTAGAAAGCCCTGTCTGGTGGCAACAAGATGCTGACGCCAACGCGCCAGATTGCCCTGTCTGGTGGCAGCAGGATGCTGACGCCAACGCGCTAGAAAGCCCTGTCTGGTGGCAACAGGATGCTGACACCAACGCGCTAGAAAGCCCTGTCTGGTGGCAACAGGATGCTGACACCAATGCGCCAGATTGCCCTGTTTGGTGCCAGCAGGAGGCTGACACCAACGCGCTAGTAATCCCTGTCACTAATCTAATTTTGTCGCAGTCGCATGCCTGCGATCGCCCACCGACCCTTGCTTCTGTTTGCTGTTCCTTGCATGTCTCGAGAGTCGTTGTCACGACCGGTCGTACAGGCGCCAGCTGATGTGTTACTCGGCAGTTCTGGCACGTCGAGGCCGCATCACATAGTTGAAGTGGATTTGATTGGCACGTCCACGTGGGAAGTCGAACCCTGGCCAATGATATCCGAAAGCTGCGATGAGTTGCATCTGGATACACTAAGTGCTGGGATGATAGTTTGTGGATACGGTGGACCGGGGTTCGATTGTACATTCAAATCATATTGCGCCGATGGTATTTGCCTGCTATATACCACGTGTTATAGAGCTGCTTTATTCCAATGAAAAGCGCCTGCTAATTGTTTTCTTTCTCTGTAACTGTTTCAGCATCCCACTTTTTTTTCGCGCATCGATTTACGTTCTCAAGAACAGTTTTGCATTGTTTAACTGTTTGCCTGTCACTATTGAACTTCATTGCATGTAATGTAACGTTTAAATAAAATTGTGTAATGTAACGTTTTATTTAAATTGTGTTCAATTGTAATATCGTTGGAAATTTTTGTTATTCAACCGAGCGAGTTTTTCCTTTCATAACCATGCAAATTGGAAACTGAGTGTTCATAGGCTAACGAAAATCGTGAATAATATTCCTGATATTCATAAATAGTCCATTGTTGATGACGAAAAACTGAATTATTGACACATAATCATTGATCTCGTTGAGCTTCAATTAACTGGAAGCGTCAGTTTTTGTAAAGCTCTGGAGCCACTTGTTCAACGTTCATTGTCCTTGTTAGAACAGTCTGGCTGTTCAAGTCTTGACCGGACGTCTGGCGACCTAGATTAGTTTATAGGCCGTACCCTCTCACGGACACAGCCTCTGCTGCGCCAGTAACCTTGGCCACTCTAATCTAATCTTGCCTCCTCTCCCTCCCTTTAGTCCCGGTACAGTCGCGGTTCCGTGGACAGACTCGACGAGGAGCCCTCTCCAGACAGCCCCCCTAGCAGCTGGGGCAGGAGCTCCTCCTCTCATCAGCCCCGCTCCTCGGAAAAGACCTCATTCGAGTCCAGGTTCTCCTCCGAGACCAGGTCACCGGATAAGAGACCATCCGCTTTTGGGGGTCTTGGCTCTAACCCGTCTATCACAGAGAGAAGGTCACAACTCGAGAAAAGCTCCGCTGAGAAAATCACCAAGTCGAGTGAGGCCCCGAGGTCATCGCGTTTTAGCGAGGGTCAGCAGAGCTTCTCCAAAAGTTTCGAGGAGTCCCAGACTCCCCGAACTGATTATAGTGGAGTTAGTAGTTCTCGTGTGAAAGTCTCGCCAAATGAAGCAAATGATGGACCCCCTGAAGTCCCTCTGCTTGATTTGTCCAACACACAAACCGAGGCTCCCATCGGAACCTCTTCCCCAAGGACGGATTCCAACTCTTCTTCATCGCTGCGAACAGGCAATGTAGGCGTCCCAAGTTCGTCTTCATCTCAAAGTGCCTTGATGTCATTTTCGTCAAGCGCCGCCATAAATTCTTCGAGTAGTTTCTCGACCTCATCTTCATCGAAGATTTCCAGGAGATTCATCGTCGATACACACGAGGAAGATGATGCTCACTATGATGACGTGCTGAACAGTACTGAGCCCCCTAGCCTGGGCTCGTCGTCAGAAGGCGACCGCACGTGCTACACAGACGAGGACATCAACGAGGTGAGTGGCCCGCCAGTGTCGTCAAGGTGGCTGTTGTTCCATGACAATCCAACAACCTTGAAGTGGTCGCCATCTGCCTTGGAACTGCCTTGATAGCATTTCAGGGCTCTTAGTAGGATTCCCTATAATGGCCGACCGGCTGCGAGATCTGGTTGAAGAGCTTATGAATGTTTTATTCATTTATTAAGCACTTTGGTGCAACAGGGACTCGACGATTCCAGTGCACTGAAGTATTTTTTTTCACCGTAAAATAATAATTGTCTTGTGATCACAGCTGCCGCAGGCGCGCGCAGCCGTTCAACCTGCATTGTTGTTGCCCTCAGTTCACTTGTTACTCGCCCCGTTTGTTAGAAAACTTTGTTATACAAAGCACTGAGGTCGTCAGGCTTAATTGCATTAGTGCCTTGTCCATCGGGACCAGTGCAATAGAAAGCCTTGGCACTCTAATCTATTCTTGTTCATCGTGATCAGTCAGGAATGAAGTGCCACAACCTTCCGTTTACGGAAAGAGAAGAGGTATGGAGATTCTACTTTCTTTTGCACATCTAACAGTTTGTGCAAAGAGTTTGGAATCGCGCCCAATTGTTGCTTTTTTTTATTCGTTCTGTTCGCTTGCGATGTCTTCACTCTTAACGTTAAGGTACCTGCACAGACCTGTTGCTAGTGTTCTTTAACGCCGCTGTATAAAGCTTGATTGCCCTCAAGCCGCAGAGCTTGAGTACGTTAAATTCCTGCCGCTGCCAATAGCTTTTCACCCGATTCAAAAGAATATCATGAGCCTGCACTCTCAGCAACTCTATTCTGTTCCCTTCCAACAGGTCATTCAGGAGGCCGATGTTACTGGTCTTTCACCGGGGATTGCCCCTTCACCCACAACCCGTTCCAAGGTAGGCATTGCCCGGTGGACTGTCACTTCCCCCAAACCCTCTTTCCACACACCTCGTACCAAGGTATGCATTTCCTGAGAGACCCACTGCGTACCACGGTAAGCATTCCCGGGTAGACTGCCCCCTTCCCTCACACCCGATTCCAAGCCGGGCATTTCCCGAAGGACTGCCCTTTCACCCTCACAATCCGAGGTGGATGGCCTCTTATCCCTAACCCCACACCAGGTGGTGTACTGAACCGTCACCCGCATCCCGTACCAATGTAGGTAGACATTCTTCGGTGAACGGCCCCCATCCCTCCAAACCCCGCACCGAGGTGGGGATGAAATAGCAGCCTTCTACAATGCTCGTTGTAATGTTTTACAAGGTGGAATTCGTTCACCAGTGTTACCCTAGTTACCTGACATATGAGCTAGCTACCATATTCTCACTGTATAAGATGCCTAACTACTTGTGAGATATTTGCGTCTATCCAATGCGTTATCAACTGGCATAGTTATATTGGGTCGATTGGTTTAATATTAGACTGAAAAACGGGCCAAAAACGCGTGTTCTCGATACGAACGAATTTTAATTCATGTTAGGTTTATGTGAAATTTAAAATACATTGCCTTCATACGTTCTCAGGTTACTTCACTTGTGAGACTACGTGTCCAGTTTCAGCAGCTGGAGCCCTGGTTGTTTTCACCAGATGTTCTTAATCTAGTGGCACTCACTGACTGGTGATGGGGTTGTACCAGCGATGCCTCAAACCCACTATACACTTGGACGTCCGTTCCGGCTTTTGTTTGGTGCCAGAAGGACATTGACTCCAGT
This sequence comes from Gammarus roeselii, assembly GCA_016164225.1. Lineage (NCBI taxonomy): Eukaryota > Metazoa > Arthropoda > Malacostraca > Amphipoda > Gammaridae > Gammarus > Gammarus roeselii. Next base: position 898 of record SDVV010005022.1, on the reverse strand, counting down.
GCACTAGAAAGCCTTGGCACTCTAATCCAATCATTCCATCATCACCACGGGCACGGCACGCCAGCTTTCTTGTACAGCCAGTCGGATAGATTCTTTTCAGTTTGTAATAAGAGAAAGCGTTGGGTGTTTTGATTTTGTTGATAAATAAATGGAAAAATAGTCTTCTCGTAATCCGACTGTATGTACGAAAAAAAGGTATGCTCTCGGTAATGCCTACAGAGACGACCTTCATATGTCCTGTAACGAGCGACGAGCCTTTACTAAAATGACATAACGTTTTCCTTCCAAGGACGTGCTGGAGACGAAGACATCCTTCTCTTCCAACAAGTTCTCATCCTCAAAGGTTGTTCAGCCCCCTCTTGGGCCACCTCCTTCGGTGCCTTCCGCAGCACCTACTTCAAAGCCAACCGCGTCCTTCGGCTTCAAGTCTTCATCTGTTCCCGAGCCGCTGCCTTCTATTCCGGTAAGTTGAGAAGCAAGAGGATTTATTGACAAATGCTCGTCAAATGTTCAAATCTTTATTTCCTTTTTTTTTTTAAATATTTTTTCTCTCATTGCATTCAAAGGTATTGGATGCATGCAAATCAAAGGACTCGATTTTATACAGCCAGGCTACTAAGTTAAGTTAGATGCGCTCAAAATAACGGAACAACAGCTGGTCTCCCAAGATACAACATCGTAACCAAGATACCAAAGATGTCATTGGGATGATTAAAGTGACAGGAAAGACACTATAATCTGGGCCGAAGAATGCTCTTGTGGGAAATTTAAGTGCCAGAGCGGCTTTTACAGGATTACTGAGCTGGGTCACTCAAGATGAATTTATTCGATATTACCCACTTGACAATATTACAGATACAGACACTAGGACGCATCCTCCAGAAAGGGGGTGACCGAC
>SDVV010005021.1:0-19592 GCA_016164225.1 Gammarus roeselii | reverse complement strand
ATCTATTTATATATATAAAACTAGATATATTGATATATTTAGTATATTGGGTTATTATGTAGAGCAAACACCTATGGAATATTCTTCAACTGCCTACAAAGGGGCTTCAGGAGACGATACCTTTTCTCTTCCCAGCCTCGACTTCCTGATAAAACCAACAGAATCTGGCCACTAATTCCCAATACATTTTTCTGAGTTTATGGAGGGCATACAAGTGAGGTGACGCAATACTTGCTATCACCTCATACCGCCCAACGAAAACAAGATGAAACATTAAATGTAAATATATTAATAGTGACGATTGGCGGACTTTCTCCGGCAGGCGGGACGGTTCCTGAGGACAGATTTATGTTTTTTTAACAATTCGTCTATTTTGGCATGGACGAATATATCAAATTTTCTCACGTAATGTTTGCCTCACGACAACGCAAGTATTGAAACTATGTCCATGGTTTACAAGACAGATCACATTTGCACAGGAACCAAACATTTCGAAAGCTCATAAACATGGTCCGACAATTGACCATGAACGAGATCACCGGAAATGTGAGTACAAGAACTGGAACCACAATGAGAAGTAAACTATCATTAATATGACACTGATGAACAGCAAGTAGTTGACACGGTGAACTGCGCAACTGCGCAAAGCAAGTAAATTAAAATTCAAAATTTTCTACACGTTTAAGTTCAAAAAATTATAACTTTCCTCTACTTATACATGTATACCAATACTGCTATCCGTCCTTATACAGGACGGGCGCCAAAAATGGATAAATTTAAAAATCAATAAAACTTTTTCCTTATGAGCGATAAAAAAATAAACAAAGCTCGTTCGAAATGAAATCATTCGTAATTTCATTTCCTCATTCAGTTATCCTTGATAGTGAGCGCCGTCAGCAGCAATGCGCTCCTCATTACGACGGCCACAACTCGTGTCTACTCATTATTTCCACGGCTGATCCAGGCGACATCGATTTAAATCTAATTATTGTCTGCGATGAATGCCATGTTTGCCTTAATGGTATGCTAAATGAACAGAATTAAATGAGATGCTAAATAAACAGAATGAAATTGGATGCTAAATGAACAGAATTAAATGGTATGCTAAATGAACAGAATTAAATGGTATGCTAAATAAACAGAATGAAATTGGATGCTAAATGAACATAATTAAATGGTATGTTAAATTAACAGAATGGAATGGGATGCTAGATGAACAGAATTACCGAATGTGGTCATCCACGAAGTCTGCATCCACAGTTGCTAACCCATTGCCGTCTCCACATGGTGAACGACTGGTGTGGACTGAGTGCAACGAAAATGTTTGGTCCGTTCTTATTGTAATTGAAACTGGTGAAGCAATTACTATTACAATTGAGGGTTACATCGAAGGACTCACAAGTAATTTTAGACGCAGGCGAACATCAGAACCGTGGTTCCAGCGAGATGCATCCCCGGCGCACACCTCAAAACCTGCCATGCGTGGACGGGTTAACCGCTCGATTTTCTGACAAATTCATTTCACGCATGAGTGAGTTCCCATGGCCACCAAAATCGCCTGACCTTTCTTCGCTCAACTACTTTCTCTGGGATTACATACAGGATCCTGTGTTAGGAGCAAAGCCTGCATCTCTTGATGAACACAACAAAGAAGTGGAAGAAGTCTCCTCCTCGAGCAAGATACAAATGCTGTAGAAAGTCATCGCCTGGTCTGGCCATCACATTGTGAAGCATTTATTGCATCTGACGGCGGTCATTTTGTAAGACAACTGTACGTGACAATGAAATTGAATGAGCTTCATTTCTAATTTCTATTTCTATTACGAAAAACTTGTTACGTTCATTTAAAAAAATATACATTTTTGACGCCCTCCCAGATTCTGTAGCATTCGAATTTCAAGTTATATCAGCTTTGTATTTTAAAAATAATTGAGATTGTGCTGACGAGTTACGGTGAATTTGCAAATCCGTATTATTAGAAAGATTGTATATAAAGTTATTTACCATGAAAAATCGTTTCCAATGTTAATTCAATGATTCATCGCTCGCAAACAATCACTGCAGCGGATAAGTTAATAATGTTACACGGAGGGAGACTATTTCATTAACAAAGAGAGACAAAGTGAGGTCGCGTTTAGCAGCTTGTGATAGTATTCTGACGAACTGTCACCTTCATGACCCAAAAAACTAGCGGTGGCTTGACGCGAGGTTAGTTAACAAGGCTTCAGAAAGAGATAAGTGTTCCTTCGTGTTATACACAGCTGGAAAAATTCGTCAAGTTCACTTCAATAAGCACAGAACACGTTTTAATTTGAATTGATAATTTCCTAATATACGTAGTATGTTCTACGTGGCGTTTTAAATAGAGCTCATCTATAAATGCTGATGTGGCGAAACTCACAAAGACTCACGCCTGCTTCAACGTAACCCCTGTCTCAGTTTTGGAACAATTTTCAAGATCATTCCGAAATGTTTGATATGGAGGACTATCATACCCCGCCACGGTCAGTTTCTGTGCCGTATAAACATGGACGGCATCCCCTGCTTGTTGACTTGGCTTCGAGGAGGAGTGATTGAGACGATGGATCGGGAGTGATGAAAAACAAACATGCAGACCGTTCGTTTGCGAGCCCCCTTACATCATCGTCACGAGTAGTGCGGTGGACGGTAATGGGTAAAGAAACAAGCAGACCATTCGTTGGTGAGCCCTCATGCACCATCGTCGCGAGTAGTGCGGTGGACGGTGATGAGTAAACAAACAAGCAGACCTTTCGTTTGCGAGCCCCCTCCCACCATCGTCACGAGTAGTGCGGTGGACGGTGATGAGTAAACAAACAAGCAGACCTTTCGTTTGCGAGCCCCCTCACACCATCGTCACGAGTAGTGCGGTGGACGGTGATGGGTAAACAAACAAGCAGACCATTCGTTGACGAGCCCTCATGCACCATCGTCACGAGTAGTGCGGTGGACGGTGATGAGTAAACAAACAAGCAGACCTTTCGTTTGCGAGCCCCCTCACACCATCGTCACGAGTAGTGCGGTGGACGGTGATGGGTAAACAAACAAGCAGACCATTCGTTGACGAGCCCTCATGCACCATCGTCACGAGTAGTGCGGTGGACGGTGATGAGTAAACAAACAAGCAGACCTTTCGTTTGCGAGCCCCCTCACACCATCGTCACGAGTAGTGCGGTGGACGGTGATGGGTAAACAAACAAGCAGACCATTCGTTGACGAGCCCTCATGCACCATCGTTGCGAGTAGTGCGATGGACGGTGATGAGTAAACAAACAAGCAGACCTTTCGTTTGCGAGCCCCCTCACACCATCGTCACGAGTAGTGCGGTGGACGGTGATGGGTCAACAAACAAGCAGACCATTCGTTGACGAGCCCTCATGCACCATCGTTGCGAGTAGTGCGGTGGGCGGTGATGGGCGAGATGATGAATCGTTTACAATTTTCTAACACTCTGTTGGATCGTTACTGGATAGAAATAGGCATAGTATTTAGGTAGATGCTCTGGATGCAGGAATTTATAAGGCAGAACTGTGTTTTGGGCCTCCTGGGCCGTCCCTGCCCACCAGCGGTGTTGTGTGCTGAGTCAGTTACACTAACAAACAAAGAGGTCATGTTAAATCTTCACCAAGAAATATAAAATAATTTATTAAATTTGAAGTGGAATTTTCGCCATCACGATCTGAATTGACTCTCTGCAGTACGACTTCTGGAAATTTTTATTTTACTCAGTAAATCGATAGTGAATGTAATTCCGCTACTGTACGAAACAACATCAGTAAAAAGTTCAAAAGAACTGGGTTTGGCTCTAATAGAATAAAGCCAGCTGTCGAGTAACGGAAGAAGGACTTATCTCCTGAAATGTTCTCTCTACTCCCCCTAAAATTACACAGCGTTTGTTGACGTTTGTGTTTACGTAAATGAACATAATCCGCCCCTACTCTGCACCCAATATCAAAACATTCCAAAGTAAATATTTCCGTCTGCATCAAAGGGTCGCTATCCCTGGCCCGAAATTCTTTTATAGCTAACGTCAGATCAACCCCTATCATCTCCGCCAACTGCCTTATCAGCCCCAAGTTGTTCCGAATACCTACCTACGGTACCATTTTTCAGCAGCGAACATTCATAGCGTTCCTCAGTCACACCAGCCACTGTCATATCTGCCAGTGACATTCTGGCGAAAATCTGTTTCAGCTCACGTCAGAATCAGCCAACAGTCGTACCATTTTACCGGTTATCACTTTAATGAAACTTTTCCTGCCCGACCTAACCTAACCTAGGGTACGTGTTTCTAACCCGCGGGACAAAGGTACGTATTTCTAACCCGCGGGGCAAACATACGTGTTTTTGTAGGGTACGTAATGCCGTTTTTTATATTTTTTTTATTGAAGTTTCATTAAAGTGATAACTGTTAGGTTGGTACGCCTGTTTCGGTGTAATGACAGTGGCAGATATGACAGTGGCAGATTTTGAAGTGGTGAAAAAATGCGTGTGGGCTGAATCATCGTTAGGTAGCAAGCACGTGGGATGAAAGATTTTTAGCGGTTATGACAGTGTCCGGCCATGACAGTGAGGTGAAGTGGCGATAGTGCGCGTGTGCGAGAATAATTTTAGCGCGAACGCTGGGCTCCCGCATCAAACTCCCTAGCACAACATACTAAAAATTGCCCCAACAAAGCAATCAGCCAATCAGGCAATCTTAGGCAGGAACGTGCACGAATGAAATGTTCGTGGTCGTACCGGCTATCAAAACGTTACGTCTTCATTTTTCCTTCCTCTATTTACATTATATTGTTTAAGTGTTTTTGATGCAATACTCAGCAGTGTTTAATTTGTATCGACGTGGTTTTTCGAGGGGTCGAGACAATCCACCAATCAAATATCGCATGGCAGCAATCATTCAAATTATTTGAATATTTGCGATAACCATCTTCAGATTTACTCAAACAAGTTAGGTTTATTCTAATCCGCACATTTGTTTGAATCCTATCATGCATTGTATGCAACTCATCTAGCCCTATCATGCATTGTATGCAACTCAACTAATCCTATCATGCATTGTATGCAACTCATCTAGCCCTATCATGCATTGTATGCAACTCAACTAATCCTATCATGCATTGTATGCAAATCATATAGTCATATCATGCATTGTATGCAACTCATCTAATCCTATCATACATTGTATGCAAGTCAACTATTCCTATCATCCATGTATGCAACCCGTCTAGCCCTACCATGCATTGTATGCAGCTCAACTAAACCTATCATCATTGTATGCAACTCGTCTAGTCCTATCAGCCATTGTATGCAACTCAACTAGTCCTATCATGCATTGTATGCAGCTCATCTAGCTCTATCATGCATTGTTTGCAACTCAACTAGTCCTATCATGCACTGTATGCAACTCAACTAGTCCTATCATGCATTGTATGCAATTCATATAGTCCAATCATGCATTGTATGCAACTCAACTAGTCCTATCATGCATTGTATGTAGCTCGTCTAGCCCTATCATGCATTATATGTAGCTCGTCTAGCCTTATCATGCATTGTATGCAACTCAACTAGTCCTATCATGCATTGTATGCAGCGCATCTAGCCCTATCATGCATTGTATGCAACTCAACTAGTCCTATCATGCATTGTATCTAGCTCGTCTAGCCCTATCATGCATTGTATGCAACTCATCTAGTCGTATAGTTGTTTGTGTGCAACTCATCTAGTCCTAACATGAATTGTACGCAACACTTCTAGTCCTATCATGCGTTGAACGCAACTCAACTAATCCTATCATGCATTGTATGCAACTCATCTAGCCCTATCATGCATTGTATGCAACTCAACTAATCATATCATGCATTGTATGCAACTCATCTAGCCCTATCATGCATTGTATGCAACTCAACTAATCCTATCATGCATTGTATGCAACTCAACTAATCCTATCGTGCATTATAAGCAACTCAACTAATCCTATCATGCATTGTACGCAACTAAACTAATCCTATCGTGCATTGTATGAAGCTCATCTAGCCCTGTCATGCATTGTTGTTTGCAACTCAATTAATCATATCATGCATTGTATGCAACTCAACTAATCCTATCATGCATTGTATGCAACTCAACTAATCCTATTATGAATTGTATGCAACTCAACTAATCCTATCATGCATTGTATGCAGCTCATCTAGCCCTATCATGCATTGTATGCAACGCAACTAATCCTATCATACATTGTATGCAAATCATATAGTCATATCATGCATTGTATGCAACTCATCTAATCCTATCATACATTGTATGCAACTCAACTATTCCTATCATCCTTGTATGCAACCCGTCTAGCCCTACCATGCATTGTATGCAGCTCAACTAAACCTATCATCATTGTATGCAACTCGTCTAGCCCTATCAGCTATTGTATGCAACTCAACTAGTCCTATCATGCATTGTATGCAGCTCATCTAGCCCTATCGTGCATTGTATGCAACTCAACTAGTCCTATCATGCACTGTACGCAACTCAACTAGTCTTATCATGCATTGTATGCAATTCATATAGTCCAATCATGCATTGTATGCAACTCAACTAGTCCTATCATGCATTGTATGTAGCTCGTCTAGCCCTATCATGCATTGTATGTAGCTCGTTTAGCCCTATCATGCATTGCATGTAACTCAACTAGTCCTATCATGCGTTGTATGCAGTTCATCTAGCCCTATCATGCATTGTATGCAACTCAACTAGTCCTATCATGCATTGTATGTAGCTCGTCTAGCCCTATCATACATTGTATGCAACTCATCTAGTCGTATCGTTGTTTGTGTGCAACTCATCTAGTCTTAACATGAATTGTATGCAACACTTCTAGTCCTATCATGCGTTGTACGCAACTCAACTAATCCTATCATGCATTTTATGCCACTCATCTAATCCTATCATGCGTTATATGCAACTCATCTAGCTTTATCATGCATTGTATGCAACTCAACTAATCCTGTCATGCATTGTATGCAACTCAACTAATCCTATCATCATTGTATGCAACTCATCTAGCCCTGTCATGCATTGTTGTTTGCAACTCGACTAATCCTATCATGCATTGTATGACACTCAACTAATCCTATCATGCATTGTATGCAACTCAACTAATCATATCGTGCACTGTATGCAACTCAACTAATCCTATCATGCATTGTATGCAACTCAACTAATCCTATCATGCATTGTATGCAACTCATCTAATCCTATCATGCATTGTATGCAACTCAACTAATCCTATCATGCATTGTATGTAACTCATCTAGTCATATCATGCATTGTATGCAACTCATTGAGCTTTATCATGAAGTGTATGCAACTCAACTAATCATGTCATGCATTGTATGCAACTCAACTAATCCTATCATCATTGTATGCAACTCAACTAATCCTGTCATGCATTGTATGCAACTCAACTAATCCTATCATCATTGTATGCAACTCATCTAGCCCTGTCATGCATTGTATGCAACTCATCTAATCCTATCATGCATTGTATGCAACTCAACTAATCCTATCATGCATTGTATGTAACTCATCTAGTCATATCATGCATTGTATGCAACTCATTGAGCTTTATCATGCAGTGTATGCGACTCAACTAATCATGTCATGCATTGTATGCAACTCAACTAATCCTATCATCATTGTATGCAACTCAACTAATCCTATCATCATTGTATGTAACTCATTTAGCCCTGTCATGCATTGTTGTATGCAACTAAACTAATCATATCATGCATTTTATGCAGCTCATCTAGCCCTATCATGTATTGTATGCAACTCAACTAATCCTATCATCATTGTATGCAACTCATCTAGCCCTAATGATGCATTATATGCAACTCAACTTATCCAATCATCATTGTATGAAACTCATCGGGCCCTGTCATGCATTGTTGTATGCAACTCAACTAATCCTATAATGCCTTTTATGCAACTCATCTAATCCTATCATGCATTGTATGCAACTCAACTAATCCTGCCATGCATTGTATGCAACTCAACTAATCCTTTGATGCAACGAATTCAACTCAACTCAATTATCAGGCAGTTGACAAGTACCTTGTATTATAATATTCGCTGTATATGTCACAAAAAAACACATGAAAAAGGGCATAAACTCGAAACCATTTCGTGTAACTTTATGTCTTAGGAGTGCGTATGTTGAAATTTAACAAGAAATATCATTCTGCCTTTCAGTCATAACACGCATACCTACTACGCTGCCCTCCTCTTCTTCAGGAATAACATGTTGTTGATAGGGCGTAGTGACCATCGTTTTTCTTCGTCTGCCCTCGGCTCCAATTTGAGCCGGTGGGAAAATGTCCCCGTCCATGGTGAATGGTATAAATGTGAATTATTAAAAGAAAAAATATGAACGCCATCGATTTGGCTGTTGGGGCCGAATGGGTAGCGTTTTCGACTGCAGTGTCAGATTCTGGTGCTGTATGTTGGGAGTTCGAGCATTGATAGTACACCTCGGCCTTGGGGCGGGATGCAGACTCAACTTTATTGTCAGGCAGTTGACAAGTACCTTGTATTATAATATTCGCCGTATATGCCACAAAAAAGCCCATCACCCATCTGTGAAAGCCTAACTTTAACACCCTCCAGCTTTCACGTAAGGGTTGCATGCTTAAACATACGTACACAAGTAAGCAATTTGTGCGATAATTAGGGAATTTAGGTTTATGTGTGTTAGCATAGTCGCCTTATGGAACTAGACCACCCAACGCTAGACGCAGGGCTAGGACATACTTGCGGTCGAGGATGGACCCCGGGAACACTTGATTATGTAATGGGCAAATCATAAATACATTTGAATGCGTTTTTCACAACCTTTATCTAATAAGCATTTCAATGATTGTTTGTTGTCGCAACATAAGTTCAGAAGTCTAGTTATGTATGTTATTGTTTCTATCTCTCGTCCAAACTAAGATTCAAATTCCAGTATAAGATCCATCGTTACTATTAGGTATAATTACGCCATACATTTGGGCCTTGCCAACTTCATATGGAACACGATTTCCATTGCCAAATGGTTACCATCGATCCGGTATTTTGAAAATTCTGGTTGGTTCTACCTACTGCATAAGTGACAATTATCATTCTGGGCTAGTCCAGTATACGCTGCCATCATGAACAACGAACTAAATTTCAGTGCGAGCAAAAATCCTGCAATATTCCTACTTTTTTTATTCCTCAGAGGAAATCCTTGCCCCCTTCTAACTTCCAGCAGGAAGACTCTTCAACGAATATTAATAAGGTTAAGAAATTGAGAACATTACATCGTTTTCACCATCGAGTACCGCGCATAACATTTGTCATTGTGCAGGGTTGTAGATACCGGGCTAATAACTAGCCTCGTTCGAAGGGTTGCCCTTTATTGAAGAGAATGAATAACAGACGAATAATTCTTCATCATTATCATCAACATTTCTTGAAATAAAATTTCCATTGTTGTCATAATCATTGAGTTTTTAATGGTCACGTTTGGATCGAAGATTTTGACACCTAAAAATTTGTAACACCTATTCCAATAGTTGCTTCAATGGTTAGAGTTTTCGTTAAGATGTTCATTTCATAATTGATTCTATCAAACTCATGATTAGTGCTAGTTAAGACAAAGCATAACTAAATAATCTCAACTAAACTATATTAGTTCCCTGTGAAAGTGGGAATGAAACATGGATGCATTATGTCTCCTTCTCTGTTCAATCTCTACATGGATGGAGTGGTCAGAGAGGTGGATACAAGTGCATTTGGTCGAGGTTCAGAGATGTAAGAAGCATATGAGTCAGTTGCGGTTTGTGGTTTATACGGCACTCATGGCAGATTCGAAGGAGAAGTTATAGAGGTAGTCTCGGATTTTAGTAGAGGGTGTGCGAGGACAAAGCTGCGAGTTAATGTGATTACGATGAGAGCGGTTCAGAGTCAGCCTAAATGTTTAGTAATTCGTGAAAGGTCAGTGTTCTAAGTACCTGGGTCCTTATATGGCGAAAACTGGACTAGTGACAACTGAGGCGAAATCTAGAGTGAATTAAGGGTGTAAAATTTTGGGTGTAATGAAGAATAATTCAAGCTGTATGACAATAGGTACAGAAGCATAGGAGGTAGTTGCCCCATCCGTGCTCTACAAAATTGGATGAAAGAGGCAAGAGCAGAAAGGAGAAGAAGGTTGAATGTTTTCTACATGCAATGTTTGAATGGTATGGCCGGAGTGACGCAGAGGGATAGGATCTATAATAACCCTATTTGTATTATAACGGGGATAGTAGGGAAGTTAGAGGACAGTAAATTCGCGTGTTTTAAGTTGGTTTCGACTTATGGTCCGGAGGAAAGATGATGGGATAGTAGTGAAAGCGTAATGCAAGCGGAAGAGAGCGGACGTAGGCCTATAGGAGGACCTAGGTTTGAGAGTATAGATGTCGTGAACCACGCTTATGGAAATTATACATCAGAGTGGAGGTAGCAAATAACATGCAATGGATAAGCGTGAGTGAGGATCGATTGTGAGTGAATAAGTTCTGAATCGGCCCTGATGCGCTTTCCCGCCCTGGGTGTGTCGCTGAGGAACGGGCTGGACGTGGGTGTTGGAAGCCCCGGCAACTATGAATAAGCCATGGTTAACAAGTATGAGCTATAGAACCCGGCTGCTGACACGGATCACGGGCCTCGGTTCTGACCAGTAGTGTTGTGGGGTCTTGGCCGAACCCTCAGAGCAAAAAAAGTGATACATTTTGGTATGCGTGTCAGTGCAAGCCAGAAGTTAGAGGTGCGGCAGGCCTTGCGTCTGTAACTGTATTTTTAATTCAAATTAGTTTCTTTCTTTGCAGATCAGTAAGCCAAACTGTCCCGCTGTATCACTAATAGGTTATGCCATCATAATGGCTCTCCAACGACTCACTTCGACGAAACTTATTTTCCTACAAATCATTTGAGAATGCAAATGTTATCGAACTCTTTTCAATGAATTATTACTCTTCCATTGCTATATGCATTTTATCAGAAAAGTCCTCAAGATAACTCTATCGCTAAGCTAAAAACACAAGCACCCACGGAAGGTAGCGTCTGGATTTCTTCCCAGCAAGAAGATGGAAGTTCTACGGACCGCGAGTCATGCCCGACTCGTGACGTCACCATCGTCTCCAACACGGAACATGATATTTCTGTTGTCACTTGCGATGTTTGTTTCGACCGCTTCAGTCAACAACAACATGGATAAGAGTGAGTATTCAACAAAGGGATATCCTTTTATCTGATTTTCACTTGCAGTGTCTATCGTGATTAAGCGTTTGTGTCTTCCTCTTTTTCTGGCTTTATGGCAATTTTTTCACCGATCTCTCTTTAATGGTACGACAGCGATTATTCGCGAAATATATTCACATAAATAACTGTTTGGGACCGATTGCCAAAACAACAGTACACATATGGCCTATGAAGCTATAAAATTACACCGTCATTAATACGGACTGCGCCAAATTCACTTTTCATGTTTACAACTGTCACCGTACATTGCAGAGTGACGCTGTACTACTGTAGCAAACACGTGACATTTTTAAAGAGAAGAATGAATCTGCCATTGAAATTATGTAATATCAATAAAAACGCATTCACGAATTATGTGTCAACATGAAATATTGTTATAATGTCCATCTATTTTATGTATATCTATTTAATGTGCCCCCAAATATACATATTTTCTCCCACCCTCCACCAGTGAGCGACGGCTGGCCACACTCAACTGATGTCCCGCACGGCAACGATGAGTCCCTCAACTCAACACTGGACACGGATTGGTGAGTTATGGTGGGCGGAACAGTTGATACTTTGATCGTTGTCCGTCACGGACACTGAACGCCCTCCTTGGTTAGTAAGTGCGTTATATTGTTCGTACTCTGCTTTAACACGTTGTAATTCTGATTGGTTACGATGCAGTTTTGTCTGATTCTAATTTGTTCCGTCAATGCTCTGACCCTTTCATTATTTCCCTCTACTGATTTGTCCCGTGACACGGTTATCTCAGTACTAAAATGTCCAGTCTGATTTGTTCTGTTTCTGATTTATCTCACTACTGGGATCAATCAGTATTGATTTCTCCAGTTACTGATTAGTCCTGTCACTTATTTGTCCTGCTAAGTATGTGTTCCATTTCGAAGCTTATTCGTCCTGTTACCCATTAGTCCTCCACTGATTTGAACCAAAAGGTGTTTGTCTATGCCCCATTGGTTATTTGTCCCTTTACTCATATGCCCCTTATTCACCCGTCCCAAAACTGATTTGTCCCAATTTTCGTTCATACACTCCCATTACGCATTTGTTCATTCATCTCATTACTGATTTTCCCCATCATTCATTTGAACATTAGTCGTTTGGTCACTCCAACGGCTCATTTGTCCCTTACTCAATGGTCCCATTACCCATTTATCCATTGGTCATTTGTCATTCACTTATTTGTCTTATTGCTTATGTACTAAAATACCAATGTAACATCGTGTTTTAAACATTCCGTCAACACGGTCATCGAAGAATGGCCTTTGCTGCAGAGGTCATATCCTCAACTTATGAAATTAAAGAACTTTGATGTTATAAAAAATTTAAAATACTGCTAAATGAAAAAAAAAACTGATTTGTGTTAATTGTATACCGGAAATGATATTGTAGCTATAGAGAGGACAAATTGAATAGAAACCCTTACACGGTTTGCGTTCATCGTTGAAATGAACAGTAATCTGTCATTTGTGCTGGCATTTACTGGCAAAGCATTGTGCACTGTAACAGTAATCTCCCATTTGTGCTGACATTTACTGGCAAAGCATTGTACACTGTAACAGTTAATCCCCCACTTGTGCTGGCATTTACTGGTAAAGCATTGTACACTGTAACAGTAATCTCCTATTTGTGCTGACATTTACTGGCAAAGCATAGTACACTGTAGCAGTTAATCCCCCACTTGTGCTGGCATTTACTGGCAAAGCATTGTACACTGTAACAGTTAATCCCCCACTTGTGCTGGCATTTACTGGCAAAGCATTGAGCACTGTAACAGTCCTGATACAGGGAATACTTTAGACGAGATTGTTACGGAATGAGCGGTGTTGCTATTCACAGACACCATTTCAACAAATTCCACCAGTTTTCACTTTGAATGCCCTCCGACCCACAATTTTACATTATGAGAAATGTTTGGGATGATCCCGTTTATTCATTGTTCACAGTGTGAGTAGGGAGTAGAATGACGCTTTAAGATTGCAAAATGATTTATTCCCTTACATTTAAGTTAATAATACCTTTTTCGTATAAATTCCGACAATCTTTTGAACAGAAAAATGTTTATTGAGATTTTTGTCATAGATTTTTTCTTCCTCGTGAAGTGTTTTCAAGGAAATTACGGCATTATTCGCTGACAAATTTCATAATATAATATTTATTAGGAAACAGCATTTGACAAAATTTTGACATTTTGTTTCCAGATGTGATTTTTTTTTATGTTCCGTTATCATCCATCAGAGCATTGATCATGGTAAAGCAATTTGCAGAACATTGATCGAAACAAGATCGAATAAATGAAGAAGATAAATTCCTGTATCCTGTAAAATTGAAAAATTGAAAAAAAAATGAAAAATATGTATGCACAGAACAAATTGTTTAGTTCTACTAATTCGTAGAACTATACAAATATTTACAGCACTTGTTAAAAAAGGATCCTCTCAATTCAGACTTCAATTTATTGGTTCATGGGTCTCATGGGATAACTTCTCTCTGAAAATATTTTTGAACTGCAGTCCAATAGCTCTCTTTGTAAATGGCAATCTTTTTCAAACTAACATCGTCAATAACCATTTTACAAATTTCCAATACACATGAATCGTTGCCTAAAAGACAGATTTTCAAAAATGCTTTCAAACTTCAGCGTTAGCGATGCATATCAACCTTCCATGATCAAATTAATTTGATTGCCCAACTTACAATTATTATGAAATAAGTTTGTTGATCTTCAACAAATTGTAAAACATTTTTAATATATAAAAGGATCCAAAGAAATATGCACAAACTCCGTGTTGCGCTCAACATATAAAACTTTACTAGAAAATTAGACACCGACGAGGAATATGGCGTGTATAACGCTGCTCAGAATGATGGACTGATATTGGGCTTCATAGATTGGTCAAGAACCTATTTCATTTCACTGCCAATGTATTGCAAAATACCAGCCGATTCGTTCAAATTAGGTATTGGAATAACTAATTATATATCAAATTGTATTCACAGAGTTTTCAAAACGAATAGCGATCTGTTGATCTTTGCTGGCAGCTGTTGTACAGTTGTCTGTCCAGCGTTAATTTCTACTGCAGTCATCCAACAGATGCATTTGACTGAGCCGTAAAGTGTGCCAGCTTCATTAACTGGTCATTGAACATTAAGAAAACTCACTATTTTTACCATTTGATGGTGGCTTACAAAATCTTTGTGATCCAAAGGTTTTCATTTCTTCTCTCATAAACAGCGGGAGCATGCGCTATTTGGTAAAGGTTTATGAACCTCAGTGACTTTTAAGTTTCCATTCTGCCAATGGTTCGACGGTTACTAGGCAGAGTTAGCCCGAAATCTTCACCTGACACGTAACCAAATGAATGTAGCCTTCTGTAAATAAAACACTAAGTGAATACTGGTTATGCAAACCATAATCTAGATATACAAAAAACAAGGGATTCAAACCTTCAAATAAGGGCTGAGATAATTTTATTGCGTGTTTACTCCTACCGGAAGAGTTCTGTAGTTCACTGGTGCACCGAATAGAGGAGCCCTCTCTCTGCAAACTAATTTTATATATAAATAACGACCATTTAATTATGCAATGCCCATAACTTGAAAAGTCCTGTTTGCACTGATTAGTGTTGAAACTCCGACAATGAATGCAGTCTAGCAATTATCGTGCCTTCTTCGTGCAGGTGCCGCCACGGCCGTCCCATGGACGACCAGTGCCAGTGCTACCCTTGCTGGCAGGGCAGCGACTGCGACACTTACGGTAAGCAGGAGGACAATATGAACGATTAAAGCCGAAGCACACGACGGTCAAAGGCCTGATAGTATTGAGTCCCTTGAACGAAGGTATTGCGTCGTCGTGATAGAAGCTAATGAACACGCAGAAGTCCGCGTGTTCCTTGGCGGCGATCCCGAGGACGCATGACTTTTGTTTAAACGGTTCATATACTTTGGGCCTTTCACCAACTTATGCATCAGCCATAGGCGCACTGCTATTCCCCAAAACAACTTTCAAGTGTTCATTATCCAGCATTACACGCCGCGCGTACTCTGGGCGGGAAGATTATGCTCCTCCACCCAGCGAGTCCCGCCTACTCCTATGACACCGCAAGCATTTAAACTCACAAGTGTTTACGTCTTTAAACAATAAGGACCATATAACTATTCCAGCACTTATGAGTTGGTTCGAGCCGTAGCGCCGCGGCACTTAACATACCAAGTCCCATTTAGTCCATTTATAATGGAGATCTACTCCACCTTAGTGAGGAGTACATCTCACGTATGCATCCCACGTTTGCTATCATTTTTTTCGTCTCGAGTGGGAAGGGGTCATGAAAGCGCAATCCCTTCTGCAATTAATTGTTTCCCCCATTCTGTAGCGTAACTTGTGTAGAAGGCATGTTATTCATGGAGGTACTTTGCTCTTATATAGGAGATTCAGAGATATGTTAGCGCAAAGCTGACGTCAATGAGGTTGACCTTGGTCTGGTATTGTTGCTTTTATACTTCGGATAGTGGTTTGCTCTCCGACCGAGCTGAAATGAATCGTGGGGTGCTTGTCAAATTGTGTTGATAATCTTGGATATTAGACGCAACCTTCCGACTGTAACTCAACACATCTTCAATCGAGTGAAAGCTCCATAAGTATTTATGCAGCTCTGAATTTTTCCATTGTGATGGTTCCGAGTTTGCATCATTTTTTCACTATGATGCGATCGCTGGAGTAACATCTCATGTGCTCATCTTCACGTTTTGCCTCTATTGACCGTCCAGCTTAATATTTTCTAATTGTGCTGCCTTGTAGCCGGGGGGTTAGAATCTAGCTACCGTTAATACCGCGTGTCGTAGAAGGCGACTAAAAGGGCGCCCCGTATCCGGGAGTAGAATCGTGCTACCGTAACCCCTGCATGTCGTAAAAGGCGACTAAAAGCGGCGGAGCGAAGGGGCTATGAATAGTGGAACGAAGGGGTCAAACTGGTGGTGGCATGGAAAAGAGGAGCGTTTGAGGATTGGTTGCAGATGAAGTCGGTGGTGGCCTATGAAAGCTACAAAGAGAGTAGAAACAAGGTGAAGCGGGTGGTGAGGAGAGTCAAAAAGGACGCTGATGCCAGATGGGGCAGACAGTTATGCCAGAATTTTGAGGAGAACAAAAAGATGTACTGAAAAGTGGTGAATAGGGTGAGAAAGGGAGAGCGAAAGGAGGAAGTGGTTAAAGATGAAAACGGCCAGTTGTTGTTGGAAAGTGGTGATGTACGGAAGAGTTGGGCCGAGTATTATGACGAGTTGTTGAATGTCGAGGATGACAGAGAAGCTGACATTGTTGCTGTGGGTGGTGGTGTTCGGGTGCCAGTTTTGGGAGAACGACTTGTGGCGGACATTACCAGGGAAGAGGTGCAGGAGGCGGTGGAGGTGGTGAGAGCAGGGAAAGCCGCTGGTTTGGATGGCGTTGCGACCGAGTGCCTGAAGAAGGGTGGAGTAACGATTGTCGAATGGCTGTTGAGGTTACTGAACTTGTGTTTTGTGGCAGTCGTGATACCGATTGAGTGGCACAGTGCCTGCATTGTTTCGCTATATAAGGGCAAAGGAGGTAGAAATGAATGCTGCAACTCGAGAGGTATCAGTCTGTTATAAGTGGTTGGTAAGTTGTACGGGAGAGTGCTGATCAAAAGGATTAGGGAATGTACGGACTGCGTATTTGCAGAGGAACAGTGTGGCTTTAAGTGTGGTAGAGGGTGTGACTATCAGATTTTTGTAGTGAGACAGGTCTTTGAGAAGTACCTTGCCAAAGGAACGGATGTGTTCTGGGCCTTCATGGATCTAGAGAAGGCATACGACAGGATTGACAGGGAAGCGCGGACATCTGTTGAAAGCGGTGCAGAGTTTCTATGTTGACAGCCAGAGAGGGAAGCGAGGTGATTGATTGGTTCACAGTGGAAGCGGGACTGAGACAAGGCTGCGTGATGTCACCCTGGCTGTTCAACCTCTATATGGATGGAGTTGTCAGGGAGGTGAATGCGAGTGTGCTGGGTCGTGGCTTGGAACTGTTGGAAGCGAATGGGCGGAATTGGCAGTTGAGCTAGTTGCTGCTTGCTGATGATGCGGCCCTGGTTGCGGATACAGAGGAGAAGCTATGTAGGCTAGTGTCTGAGATTGGTAAAGTGTGTGAGAGAATGAAGCTTCAAGTGAACGTGGGTAAGAGTAAAGTCATGAGATGCTCAAGGACTGTCGATGCGAGCAAAATTAGTGTCCCCTTAAATGGAGAGCTCTTGGAGGAAGTTCAGTGTTTTAAGAATCTGGGCTCCCATGTGGAGATAACTGAACGAGTGGAAACTGGAGTGAAGGCGCGAGTGAAGGATGAGTGTAAAGTGTTGGATGCGCTAAAGAGTGTAATGAGCTGCAGGACGTTGGGGATGGAAGCACAAGAGAGGGCTGTGAGAGGGTGTTGTTGGTTCAACTGTGCTCTACGGAGCTGAGACTTGTGGGGTGAGAGCTGTGGAGAGAAGATGGTTGAATGTTTTCGAGATGAAATGTTTGAGGAGCATAGCTGGAGTAACGCTGAGAGACCGGATAACCAACGACGTGGTTCGAATCAGAACATTGATGGTGAAGAAGTTGGAGGACAGAGTGGATTCGCGTGTTCTGAGATGATTCGGGCACATGGAGAAGATGGATGAAGAGAGATTGGTGAAAAGGGTGATGAATGCGGAGGCAAGTGGTCCCAGGCCTAGAAGTATACCGAAGTGGGTGGATGGATGGTGTTAAGCAGGTGTTAGGAAGGAGAGAAATGAATGTGGAAGGAGCGAGAGAGCGTGCAATGAACAGGCGTGAGTGGAGAATGGTTGTGAATGGTTGATTTTGACGCTGTTCTGATGTGCTTTCCCGCCCTTGGCATCCCGTTGACGGGAGGGTCGTGGGTGGGGGGGGACCCGGCCATTATGACGCGGCGGGGGTAAACCAGTGAAAACTGTCGGGCCCTGCTACTGACAATGGATCCTCGGACTGCACTCGTGACCCAGAGTGTATTTTGCGGGGTCACTGGCCGGACCCTTTCGCACAAAAGGGGTGAGTTTTGTGAGTGCGAGCGTATGAGGGTGTGAGGTGCGCCTAGCCGTATGGTGTCATTCACACAATTGTCCCCGCCGCACGTATGTGTGTCTACATGGACATACGCTTGTGTACATACGTTTATAACTTATATACATCTGCAATCGGCTACGATATCGCTGTGTTTCTCTTAACAACGAGCGCGTTTGTGAGATCACATTCTTTAAACAAAGGCATACGGTAGGGCAAACTGAATCCCTGTGAAACTTTTTTTCGAGTGCCCCGCGTAGTAATACCTAACAAATTTCATATAATACTTGATAGCAAAAACTGTCAATTTCACTAAATTACTCTAGTTCTCTCAAGCTCGTTCAACTCACCAAAAATTAGAAGCATTTACGTTGCTCCTGAGTGACAATAAACCAAGTAGAGAGTAGATTAGAAAAGAAGGTCCATTACCACCAGAGCTCACAAGCCCATAGGGCGAAAGCGAACTAACTGAAATATATATAATTAAGCACAATTTGCATGGAATTCTGGAAGTAGGAAAAACTAGCTAACTATTAGATATCCTACAATACTATTAAATACTTCTTTCATAATAATAAATGGTCAATCTTTAGGGCAATATTGCTTCCCGCTTGAAGAATGGAAGTTGCAGACGATTATTATTGCTAGACCTAGCTGCCTTGACCTTGACCGTCCTCAGCGATTGTGTTGATACCTTCTTTAGCCGACTCCATTCACTTTACTCGAAGAGACAAATAGAGGTCGTCTCGCTCGGTAAAAGCCGCACCGCTAAGATGGCCAAATTTTAATAGTCAAGCCCGGCAAATAAGCCCATGCGTTTCCAGGAGCCCGTGCAAGTTTATAGTGTAGACTCTTGTCTAGTAGTGATGATCGGATCCGCCATCTTGAGAATGAAGCTACAGCGGACGCTGAAGACGAGGCCACTAGAAACGCTGCATTTGAAGAACATTGCACTAAGAAATATATCGAATTTTTACAGAAAGGGTCCCCACCAACACAGCCCACAGGTCAATAGGTCCCAAACAAAACGGACCGCCACCAACACAGCCCACAGGTCAATAGGTCCCCACTAACACAGACCACAGGTCAATAGGTCCCCACTAACACAGACCACAGGTCAATAGGTCCCCACTAACACAGACCACAGGTCAATAGGTCCCCACTAACACAGACCACAGGTCAATAGG
>SDVV010005020.1:0-19592 GCA_016164225.1 Gammarus roeselii | reverse complement strand
TAGAGGTAATGGTAGTGGTGGTCCTTTTCTTTCTGTCCTTACAACCTTCCTTTTCCTGTATGTGTGCGTGAATTTCTAAAGCCCCGTTGACTATCCCCAACTCTTCTTTCAAGGAAACACTCGACATGAGCACTCGTGCTCGTTTGTTTTCCTTACTCTAATCTAATCTACTACTACTACTACTACTACTACTACTACTACTACTACTACTACTACTACTACTACTACTACTACTCAATGAGAAGCTGGAAGAAATAGTCTCAAATAATCACGAGACTATAATCTTCGGTGACTTCAATCTCCATTATATTGACTGGGTGAGCTTAACTCCACCGGCCCCAGGCAATAAACTAATTGAGTTCATCGCCGATAATGGCATGACCCAATATGTTTGTGAACCAACCAAGGGGAACAACTGAGTCATGTCAACTGAGGAGCGCTTGGTGGGCAACATCCTAGTTGGCAACAAACTAGGAGGTGCTGACCCCAACGCGGTGGAATTCACCATCAAAGTGGCCCTGCCAGCCACCCATGGAGCTATAAGTCGCCTCAATTTTGCAATAGCAGACTTCCAGGGGATGAGAGAATTACTAAGTGCACCTAATTTAATCGAACAACTCAGATAATGTACGGTGGACACTTGCTGACGCATCCTCAATGAGAGAGTTTGCAAGGCCAGCGACCGATGTATACCCTTGAGGACAATTGATCCCGCTCAAAGAACTAGGCCCCCTTGGTTGAAGGTCGAAGCTGCAAGAGCCTTAAATCGGCGCAATCAACTAAATGCGCAACGAATGAGAGACAACACCGCAGAGGCGGCAGAACTGCATTGCCTGGCGTGTAGGCTAATGAATGAAGATGGTATCCTCAGAACGTCACCTGAGGACATGGCCAGTGTCCTGATTAGCTTCTTCTGTTCAGTGTTCACAGTTGAAGGCCCCGGCTACAAACGAGATACTGTTTACGCAGGGGAAGTCAGCCTAAATGACATTGCGTTCACATGAGAGGAAGTTGTCAAACAACTTCAGGGACTGGTCATTTACAAATCGATCGGTCCCGATGGACACCACCCAAGAGTTTTCAAGGAAGCTCGTGAACAATTGGCAGATTCCCTAACCCATATCTTCAACTTATCGATGAAGAGTGGCGAGGTCCCCGAAGACTGGAGAGTTGCCAATGTCACGGCAATCTTCAAGAAAGGTGACCGACAATCACCCGGCAACTATCGACCGATCAGTTTGACGTCGGTCGTGTGTGTTACCTCTACGGTGACCCAAAGCAGTGTCCTGGATCCTATCCTCTTCCTCATATATGTAAACGAAATGAATGAGGGGCTCCTGTTCAAGGTATCAAAATTTGCCGACGACACGAAGATCTGCCATGCAGCATGGAGGGAGGGAGACAGAGTTCAGATTCAACAAAATCTCGAAAAACTCGTCCAATGGTCGGAAGCGTGGCAGATGCCCTTCAATGTTACAAAATGTACAGTTATGCACATGGGGTGTCGCAATGCTAACTTCAACCACACGATGGCAGGAAGCGATCTTGCAACTGTTGACCAGCAGAGAGACTTGGGCGTCCAAATCTCAAAAGATTTAAAATGGGGCGTGCAGGTCGAAGAAAGTTACAAGATAGCTAATCGTAAAAAAAAGAAAGACATTGTATTGCCGTTGTACAAGTCCCTCGTCTGTCCCCACCTCGAGCATGCAATTTAATTCTGGTCTCCCCACATGAGGTGGGACATAGCCAAACTGAAACGAATCCAGCAACGAGCTACTTAGCTTATCCCACAGCTACGCCACCACAGCTACGAGGATAGGCTTAAAGAGCTTGGCCTCATCACCCTCGAGCAACGCAGGCTGAGGGGCCAGCTCATTGAAACTTTCAAATACCTAAAGGGATTCAACAACGTGAGCCCTGTCGGCCTCTTTGACAGGGGCCACAACGTTTGTACCCGAAACAACGAGGCGAAACTTGTGGAAAAACGTTTTGCTACGACTATAGCGCAACACTTTTTCCCGATCGCAATCTCGCGGGCTTGGAACAACTTACCAGCCGCAGTAGTTGGCTCTATCCGCGAATGCGTTCAAAAACGCGCTCGACAAGCACTGGGCTCCGTGACTCGGTTAACCTGAAAACATAACATTCCCAGGAGCTGTCGAGATTATAATTTTAAGGATATAGGGAAGGAGCATGACACGGCTTTCTTCACAATTCAAGCTATTTCTACTAATAAATCCATTATTAGTAACAATAATAGCATGTCGCTGGTAGTCGTAGTTGTTAATTATTACTCATAATTTTATTATGAGTAACAACATAATGATTGCTTTTGCTGACCAACTAAAGCGACTGAAAAACTCCATATCGGAACGGAACGCTTCTACCATTAACATTGCAAGTACAGGCAGACTGATAATACTGCATCGCAAGTTCAGACAGACTGATAATATCTCAAGAACGACCATTCTAGGAATTCACCGGGTGAGAGGTGTTACGGCGATTCTCATCCACCCCTAAACCCAAGCCAGGGCCACCGGTACTGGGTGTGAGTCTGTGACGGTACTCGCATTCACCCATCCCGCTAGCCTACGAGGCCGTATGCTGTCCTAATGGGATAAGCAGATGCAGGTACTAGGGTATCCTGAAAATCGACACCGCCTTAGAGGAGGGCTTGCTTAACTTGTTAAGGCGGTGAAGACTTGGAGGGCTACCATATATTTTTACTCTTTTTATTTTTATTATTCTTATGTGGTACGGTGCCAGTATTTACCACCCCACCCCATGATACACGAAAATCTAATCCGCATCAAGAGGGGAGCTCCTGCTTAACTCTGTGATACGGCCTAGATTCGACGGGTATCGTCCATTGCTATAGGCAACGAATATCTTCCTACGGAGGAATCTTGCCGATACGATGGCATTTTTCTTTTTACATTTCTACCCTCCCTGTGGGAGAGGAAAGAAAGGAGAAACATTGGGAGAGATAGTCATAATTGCGAACTAGTGAGAGTGAAGTCTGCCGGCGACTCACCCCCACACCCCATGATATTCGAAAATCGAACCCGCACAAGGACGAGAGCTTTGTTGAACTATACGGTACGGCATAGATGCAACAGATATAATCTATTGTTGAGGCAATGAGTATTTTCCTAAGAAGAGACCTTGCCGACCAAATGGTATTTTTCTTTCACTTTTCTACCTTCCCTGTGGGAGAGAAATGAGAGGAGAAAAATGTGGAAAGATAGATAATAATTACGAATCAGAGCGGGTGAAATCTGTGGCGACTCAGCGGCGCTTGCTGAGAAGCCGCATCAACGGCTTACCCCCACACCGCATGCTATGCGAAAATCGAACCGCATCAGGAGGAGAGCGTTGCTCAACTCTACGGTATGACGGAGATTCGACAGATATCATCCATTGTTAGGCAATGAGTATCCTCCTACGGAGAGACCTTGCCGACGCAATGGTATTTTTATCCATTCTTTTCTACCTTCCCTGTCGAGGAGAGAAAGGGGGATAAAAACATCCATCTGTTGAATCAGTGAGTATCTTCCTATGGAAGGTACTTCCTATGGAAGGACACTGTCGACACGATGCTACTCTCTTTTATTTATCTTCTTCCCTTCATGCTAGGAGGGAAAAAAAAGATAATAAATAATAGCGAAGCAGTTTTCTTGTAATACCAGCGCCGGTTACATCTCTTATAGATGTCCCTCTAGCATCTCACTTGAAATATATAAAGCCCCTCAGGCACCTCAGTTGAAATATATTTAGATCTTAGAGATTTCCTTCTGGCATCTCATTTTGAAATATTACAAAATAGTGCACTTGATGCACCTGCCCCTCCGGCATCTCACCTTTAAATTGACCCATCTGTACAGTTTGAATGAACTAACCGTCTTCTTTCTCTCCCGTAGTACAGATCCGGGGTTGACCCTGTTGCAGCATGGCGCAGAGAGACGCTCACCTACTAACCCATTCCTTACAGATGTCCTAGCTAATTTCAAAAAATTATTACCGGTTGCTTGCCTCATTTAGACTTGAATCTGCTTTAACTGTTCATGCCTTTTTGGAGCAAATCTTGCGATATTTGATCAAAAATTAAAAACTTTTTTTTGTCCACTAACTTGACATAACTCCAAATTTGAATATTCGTGCTATTCACGGACTGAAACTTACAATAATATAATCATTTTCAAAATTTAAAATACTCGTTTTTTTACTTAAATCAGGAGTTGCCACGAGCAACTCTTTCCTTGGAGATGTCACTCTGACGTCTCACCTTGAAGTGCGTCAGCATTCAAGGAACATGCAATAATAACAATTTTTCAAAATTTATAGCAACTGTTGCTGCCTTCGCCTGGCAGCACACACCGTTTACATTTTGAAATAATATTTGTTAGATCTCTCGCTGGCATCTCACATGAAATGAAATATTCTGCGATAACTTTTCAATAAATTGAAAAAATATGTATCATTTTGACTAAACTCAGGAGTTGCCATGAGCAACTTTATTTAGGAGATGTTCTTCTGACATCTCACATGAAATGCTCTTGTAGGATCAGACACACGTGTTCAGAGACTTACACTACTGAACACTAGGGAGAACCATTCTCAGGAAACTGGGCTTGGAGCTCTCCTACATTTGCACTTATCAAAACTTCACGACATTAGTTAAAATTCCGACCTAGGCTCTAGATCAGCCAAGAGCAGGTCTATCCGTAGGAGATGTTTCTTCGACATTTCACTTTGAAGTGCGACAGCCTTCAAGGAAACGCTTGCAAACAGGAGACAATCTTCTGAGCACATGGGGGAGGACCACTACCCGGGCAACTGGGTGTGCTGCTCTCCTAAATGTCCACATACGTGTCGAAATTTAATTCCCATATGCTCTTTTGGAAGTAGACTCAATACCTAGTTGGACTCCGTCTGACCCAACCTCTGGGGCAAGCCAACAGGCATGCGATCGAGAAAAAGTGTGAGTCTAATGAGCGAATGGGCGTGGCCGTCTCTGCTCGACCGTCTGTGATACGACCGCCTGGAACCTAAATACTTATCTTCCCATCTTGTTCGAACCGATCCTGAATTGTCATTCTGACACTCGACCCATTTTTCTCCGGGGTTGAAATGCCCCGGATAGTAGTGGGGTGGTGGTAGTAGGTAATGGTGAGAGTAGTGGTTGTCCCTCTCCTTTCTATCTCTACAACCTTCCTTTTTCTGTAGGTGTGCATGAATTTCTAAAGCCTCGTTGACTATCCCCCACTCTTCTTTCATTTTTTTCAAAAGAAACACTCGGCATGTGCACTTGTGCTCGTTTGTTTGCCTTACTCTAATCTAATCTACTACTACTTCTACTACTACTACATACAGCCGTTCCCCACAAGTTAACAAGGGGCTAAATTAGACTGACACAGAAAAAGGAGACGATCAATCTCCCCGCCACAAGACCGCCGTGTCCGTGCCGGGGCTCGAACTCGCAACATGCAGCCGCAGAGGCTGGCACTGCAGTCGAAGACGCTAACCATTCGGTCTCGGCAACCACAGTTATCAAAATCATTTTGGGGAAACCGGTCAATGAGGTGTAAATGTAATCATCTAATACAAAATAAATCTGCCCCAAAATACGATTCTTGGCACAAGTGCGTCACCGAGTTGTAAACGGATTGAGTACACCCGTGACCCGCTCTTCAGTCCTCTCTGATCGTGACCCGCTTTTCAGTCCTCACTGTGATCGTGGCCCGCTCCTAAGTCCTCACTGTGATCGCGACTCGCTGTTCAGTTGTCGTTGTTGTTGCTCAACCCCAGCTCCTGCGATGGAGGAGCCACGGCCAGCGCACAGCTCGAGGCCCGGGAACCCACCGACGTGTGCGTGTTGGGAGTTCTACAACAGCTGAGAGGACCTATATTAGGCCTGCACCCCTGAAGTAGCTGATGATGTCTCGCGGCAGGTGCCTTCAGGGGTGCAAGCCTGCCGGTGCGGTGACTGGGCACGACATCGTGACAATTTCCAGACTGAGCTGGTGTGACTGTAGGGCCGTATGACGCCCGCACCGCAGCATCAACAGGTGGACCCTGTCACCCCTGGGCAACCCCAACTCCTCCACGTCCAACCCAAGCGGGTGACTCTGCCAGATCGTGTCGACTGTGTGTTCACCTAATGCAGATACACACACAGCTGTGAAGTGTGTGTGTATCTGTTTGTGCATAGATGTGTTATCTTCAGGTTCAGGAACGGTCGCGTAAAGAGAACAACTGTGTTGTCGGTGTATAATGTAAGTGTCGATTGGTTGGACGGGGGTTCAGTAGGTTGTGGCAGAGATGTCTGAAATTTAGTTAAAGAATTGTGTCCCTGTCATATCAAGATGATGTTTGAAAGGGAGGACCTTGGTTTTTTCATGCATGTGCGGGATGGGTGTGGTCTGTGTACAACCCGCTGCGATGAGCAAGGCCGTGATCCGAATATTTTACAGGTAGGTAATGTGGATGGATGGTTTGAGTGAGATTGTTGGAGTATTGGGCCATGAAGTTGTGTTGCGTCAGGGACAGTGGATTTGTGCATTAATTTTGTTTAGAACCAGCCTCTTCAAGATTTTAGAGGGGTTCGGAAGGAGGGAAAAGGGTCTGTGTGAGGCTGAATCTATAGGAACTTTGTTGGGTTCCAGGATGAGGATGATTTTAGCTTGCTTCCAGATGTTGGGTACTGTATTGTGTAGTACGGAAAATTTAAAAATGACTGTAAGGGCCGCGATAGCGTGTGGCCTTAGATGTTCAAGGTGAATGTATGATATGCCATCTGGGCTCACTGTTGAGGAATTTCTGGTCTGACGAATAGCGGCTGTGGTCATGGCTGATGTGAGGAGGGGATCTGTGTTTGGATCGATCTGCAATTGTGTAGCTGTTTGAGTATCCTACTGTTGTCTGGATGGTGTGGTAGGTGGCAAGTGTTTGCATAGTGTTTGTTGAGTGTGCCCGCTTGTTGTTGGTCTGATGGTATAGTGTGAGTGTTGGGTGGAAGGATTGCCTCATGTGTGTCTACGTGCTTCGTGTTTGTATTGTTGAGGCTCCTGATGAGTTTCCATAATTTTGATGGTTGTTGTTGTTACTCAACCCCGACTCCCCCTGCGATGGAGGAGCCACATCCAGCGCACATATCGAGGCCTAGGAACTCACCGATGTGTGTGTGTTGGGAATGCTACAGCAGTTGATAGGCCCGATAGTAGGCCTACACCCTTGCGGTAGCAAATTCTGTCGTGCGGACGCTCCCGTAGATCACGAACTGACGTGATGTTATGGTGGAGCCTGCCGGGTGCGGTGGTTGGGCACGACGTCATGGCGTGCTCGACCGAATTGGGTGAGCCCCGGCATCGCAAGCTGAGATTGGAAGGGACATTTCACAGTCTATGGTGGTACGATTGTAGGGCCGTGTGGTGCATGCACCACAGCCTTGACAGGTGGTCATGTCACCCCTGGGCAACCTCAACTCCTCCACGTCCACCTCAGGCGGGTGGCTCTGCAAGATCGTGTTGACTCTGTGTTCATCTAATGCAAAAGTTGTGAAGTGTGTGTGTATGTATCTGTCGGTGCATAGATATGTTATCTGTAGGTGTAAGAATGGCCGCTAAAGGGAACCGAAGTGCGTTGCCGGTGTGTTATGTAGGTGTCGGTTGGTTAGACGAGGCTTCAGTAGGTTGTGGCAGGGGTGTGCCAGGTCTGACATATTTTTGATGAATTGTATCTCTCTCATATCAAGATGATGCTTGAGAGGGAGGACCTTGTTTTCTTCATGCAAGTGCGGAATGTGTGGGTTTTGTGTACAGCCCGTTGCGATGCGCAAGACCGCGTTCTGTAGCCTTTGCAGGTAGTTAATGTGTGTGGATGCAAGGTCCGAGCACCAAGCATTGTTTGCGTAGGAGATTATGGGCCTGATGAATTGTTTGTATAGTGTTGTAATTGATTCATTTGAGTGAACGTAACAGGCTGTAGTGAGTATCAGAGACACGCTCAGTCTGGGTCTGGTTTAAGTGCCGATGTTGATTATGTGAGACTTGAATGTCATCCACGTGTCACAAGTTACTCCAAGAATGGTTGTAGCGGGGCTGTGGGGAATGTGGTGTTGTTGAGCGTGACATGGGGTGGATACGGTGTTCATTGTTATCCAGAGTCAACAGTGTAAGGGACAACTTGCTTGCGGACACCTTCATTCTGTTGTCCAGCAGTCAGACTTCAAGGGAGTTCAGATACTGCTGGAGGTGTGCAGCTTTGGTCTCGTGTTTGTGGTATTGTGTGATTATTGTGAGACCGTCCGCGTATGAGCTGATGTGGGTGTTGGGTTCTGTTGGAATGGGCAGGTCGTGCATAAAGGAATTGAAAAGGGAGGGGGAAGCACATATTCCTGTGGGACACCATGTGGGAAGGGACGGATTCGAGAAGGCCTATTGTTGTAGACAGTGCGTGCATATCTGCCGGATATAAAAATAGCAAGCCATTTCATGTTATTTGGATGGATGTGGGTGTTGAGTATTTTGTTTATGAGGACGTGTCTTGGAACCGTGTCAAAGGCCTTACTAGTATCGATATCGCTTACCAGGCTGCGTTTGGCTGGCTTCTTCCCGTTCAGGTCTTCGTGGATGGTCTGGGTGAGGTTGGTGAGGAGTGTGGTTGTGGAGTGTTGAGCCCTGAAACCGTGTTGCGTAGGGGAGAGTGGGATGTGTGCATTAATTTTGTTTAGAACCAGTCTCTCTAAGATTTTCGAGGGGTTCGGAAGGAGGGAAAAGGGACTGTGTGAGGCTGGATCTGTAGGAACTTTGTTGGGTTCCAGGATGGGGATGATTTCAGCTTGCTTCCAGATGTTGGGTTGACGAAAAAACTAACCGAATGCCACATACTGAAGGAACTTCAAATAAATCTCATTCTGCAGTACCTCCACATTTATTAACATAAATATCCAAAATATGGAATGATATTAGGATGTTTCCGATTCAAAAATGCAGCATTAGTAGAAGTAGCAGTTTGATTTTGTTTTCCACTGGAGTCCCAACTTGAAGTAAATGCAAAATCCCCCCCTGTAGGGCAATTGAAGAGTGGCAGAGTAAGTGCAGCGTAGATTACGAGTAGGTTTAACGTAGTTGCATAGTAGGTTTATCGTAGTTACAGAGTAGGTTTACCGTAGTTACAGAGTAGGTTTACCGTAGTTACAGAGTAGGCTTACCGTAGTTACAGAGTAGGTTTACCGTAGTAACAGAGTAGGTTTACCGTAGTTACAGAGTTGGTTTACCGTAGTTACAGAGTAGGTTTACCGTAGTTACTGAGTAGGTTTACCGTGATTACAGAGTAGGCTTACCGTAATTACAGAATAAGTTTACGTAGTTACAGAGTAGGTTTACCATAGTTACAGAGTAGGTTTAACGTAGATATAGAGTAAGTTCAACGTAGATACCGAATAAGTAGTAGTAGATACTAAATAGGTTTAACGTAGACACCGAGTAGGTTTAACGTAGATTCAGAGTAGATTTAACGTAGATTACGAGTAGATTTAACGTAGATTCAGAGTAGGTTTAACGTGGATTCAGAGTAGATTTAACGTAGATTCAGAGTAGGTTTACCGTAGATTCAGAGTAGGTTTATCGTAGATTCAGAGTAGGTGCAACGTAGATTCAGAGTAGGTTTAACGTAGATTCAGAGTAGGCTCAACGTAGATTTAGAGTATGTTTAACGTAGATTTGGGAGGAGGGATCAAAGATTCCAGGATTCAGAGGGGCTTCAAGTGGGTCCTACAGTTTCTCAAGAGGGCCCCGAAGGGTCTCAATGGTGTCCCAAAGGGCCCCAGAAGGGTCCCAGTAGGTCCCCCAAAATCCTTCTGGTCTTCCAAGTTTCCCAGGTTCCCGAAACCCCGAGTCCCCCGAGTACTGCGAGTCCCACTAGTACCCCACTGCCCTGGGTCACCTTGTCTCAACCATCCTCGATATACATAATAATAACAAATTTCAAAATTCATCACTATGAAAAAATGGCAGAGAAAAAGGATAGAGCCCACGAAATAAGAAATACTATAATACTAAGCCAAAGTGTGTATGACCTACAAAATGAATAATCATCCATCCACACCAAATCAAAAATGAAGAATATAATTTTGATTGGTCAAGGCAATGGCCCTGGGGCTGTGTCGGAGCGACAATGATGGGAGAGGCAACTGGGCCATCTCGCGAACGCTCCTTTCACCAATTCCGGTCAATTATAAATTAGTAAAAAAAAAACAGGCACAGACCTATAATGTAATATTTATATGAGCTATAATTGGCACAAAATATGAAACTTTCTACAATTTAATATTCTAGGATGAAACTAATGTCATCCAATTTAATTTTACTGGGTTGTAACCAGATCCATTTAATTTACTGTGATTTGGGAAGGAACCAAATCCATCCAATTTAATTTGTTGGTAAGGAACCAAATCCATCCAATTTAATTTGTTGGAAAGGAACCAAGTCAATCCAATTTAATTTGTTTGGAAAGAACCAGATTAATCCAATTTATTATAATTTAAAAATTTAATAATTTCCCTTGGAAAATATCTCAATGGATCCAATTTATTTCGATATGAATAGTTCATTTTAATTTATTTATGATTTGGATTGAAATATTAAAGTGCTATTGGGCTCGGAAATGCAGAGAATTTTAACTATACAGTTAAATTGAAGATTACCGGTTGACCGAACTAGGCATTCTCCTTGTCCCGACAACCTCGCATGATATCTCCACAAACTCTCTGATGGTCACAAATGATCGTCGGCTGTAGGCTGCTCCACGCAGTCCGACTGTCCTGTCTCGGTACACAGAAATCCTCCATTCACTCCTCCCTCCACTGTGCTCATAAAGAACCCAGATCGGTTGATCCCTTTATGGATGTCCAGTCGGATCGTTGGCGCCTTCAGTTTCCCGGGTCTTCCTAATAACTATAGCACAATTGGTATAACAATCCTTTCACCATGTGAAGTCTCCAAGTTCGCTAGCCAGTATCATAGGCCCCTCCCGTATGTGAATGCAGATAATCGAAGTCTTCGACTTCTCGGGTGGTGATTTGGAGCTATGAGACGCGTGCACTGTCGCGGCGGCTTCTTCCAGGTCTGATTTTCCGACAAATTTTCCCGCGGATTAAACGACATCTTTTCTGCTGTGGGCAAGTAAGACGGCCAGTAATGGAGTTCACGATTTTATAAATTTCATAAATCGGTCAGCCAATTATAACCAATTCGAGTGGATCCGTGAGAAATTTTCCTTACCTTAGCTTTTGTTGAGTACCGCTTGTTGTTGGTCTGATGGTACGGTGTGGGTGTTGGGTGGAAGGATTGCTTCATGCGTGTCTATGTGGTTTGTGTTTATGTTGTTGAGGCTCCTAATGAGTTTCCATAATTTTGATGGTGAAGTTCGGAAGTTAGTGTTTGCAAGCACGTACCGTCACAGGTTCGTCTGTTAATCCCGGATATTTGCATCTATGTCTGCATTAAGGATTTGAATCTGAGTGATTCGGTCGCTGGTGCAGGGTAAATTACGAACGTGGTTTTGACGGTGGATTTTCTGCTTAATGTTGCCCGAAAAAGCTGGATTGAAGCCGCGGACGAACCCGGCGGGTATTTGTTGTCTTTCTTTGTGGGTAAGTACTGTGGTGATGTGTTTCGTGGCTGTGTCAATGGATGTGTTGGTTGATGTCAAAGTCTTGCTGGGCGACTTCAATTGATGTCGCGTATTCTTTCCAGTCTGTTCTCTTGTAGTTACGAAAGTGTAAGGGGGCTTGTTATGGATCGGAGATCGAAGTTGGTAGGTAATGACTATTGGGAGGTGGTCAGATGACATGTCTTGATGGGCCACCATTGGCAATTTAGAGCGAGATTGGGAAAGCAGAATGAGACGTTTGGAGAAGTCTGTTCTGTGTTGGGGTTGAAAGGCTTGCGAATGGCTTTGTCTGTGTTGTTTAGTGTGATTAGTGTATCTAGCTGGTCAACGAAAACATCGCCCCTCCGGTCACCTCCCTGCGAGGCGACCCAGAAGAGGTCGTGCGCGTTGAAATCACCTAGGACGAAGGTGTTAGTGATTGTATTAAGGTAGTCCAGGTGGGGCGTATAGTGAAGTGGACATGAATTGGATGGATTTTTTTTTTTAATTTGTATGGGTACAGATTGTAGTTCCAAAGGTGTGGTCAGGGGGATGTTGTGCGATGGTAAAAGAAGTTGTGTTGGCGAAGTGATCTTTTTATATTAGTGTAATGAGTTTACCACCACCGTCGTTGTTAGAACGGTCGTGGCGGAGTGTTGTGTATCCAGGGAACTTTGGTGTTTTGGAGTTATGTTTAAGTTATGTCTCCTGGAAGTAGAGTATATGTCAGTAAAACGCGGATTTTGGCCGGTCTTCGGGAGTTTGCACCACCGCGAAGGCGGTTGGCGCGAAGGCGGGCGGCGCGAAGGGAATGGAAGTGAATGACTCATTCGGACGAACGGACGGCTTATATAAATATAGGTTTATAGGTTATATATGGCAATAGGATATATATGCTTAAAGGTTATATAAATAGAACGTTTACATATGCATATGGGTATTTGCATATATGCATTTTCAATGCTAGTCCTCAGAATGTTTATGGGTATTGATAACATACATTTATAAGATAATTTTTTTATTGACAATAAATCTAACAGTTACATAATAATTTACATGCAGTGTTAAAGGTTTAAGCCCCACACTTTCTTACACGAATGTTGATTTACGGACACGTCCATGATGAATTTTTCCACCTTGGTATCATTTCTACGTCGTTCGCTGTTGATCAATATACACGTGACATAGATTCAATTAATTTATTGTTATTTCCTGCGATTGTGTTATCAGTACCCTTGCGCTCTGTTTTAGTTACTCCTGCAGTAACTCTTTCTTTCGTTTCCTCTGTTGTGAGCTATCGGACGCAGAAAAAGATACAAAACAAACAGGTGACTGAAACATTCCTTCAAAAGGAGAAAGAACCCGTTATGGATTATTTTCAAGATGCAAATTATTTGCTCAGTGTAAATAGGATTGTCTTTATCAATGGAAGCATTTCGTTATAATTCTCTCGCTTTGAAAAAGTAGGTGAGATTGCACTTCCATGTTAAATCCATGTGTTCATCAGTATCATCATCCAAGAGTATAATTGACTTATTCACGTTAGTTGCTTGGTTGGTTACATGCTATTATTTTTCCTGTGCATCATGGTTTTTAATGTATGTTTTTTTGGGTATGGTAGAGAATTGATCGTCTTGCTTTATTAAAACTCGAGAGTTTTAGCATGTGTCTTTCAATTTCGTATGTTCTCTGTAGAGTTTTCATATTCAATGCAATCTGTTGGTTATTTTATACAATATTGGAATATTAGGATAAATTACGTTTGTATCTGCAATGTTGAACAGTAAGTATTTCAGGTATAATTTAGTTAAATGTTGTATATTTATAGTGTTTTATACATCTTTTTACATCCTGGTACAATGTTTAACGTGGATATTATAGATATAGAAGATTTAATTTGTTACAAACTTGGTTTTGTTGTTAGCTTATTGCATGTTTATTGTAGGACCATTCTTCAGTGTTTAGGAGGAGTTAGAGAGTCCCCTAGGCCAAAGCTCGTTTTGTATATGTTTATTTGTATAAGTAGACCGATTTGCTATGATGGATACCCTAGTGTATTACAGTTTTTAATGTTAATTAGAGCAGAGTAGAGAATTACGTAGTTATTTCATTATTGTTGTAGATGATAAATCTACAACAATAATGATAAATCCTACTCCAATATCCCACGTGATCTGGTTCATGACTAAGGTCGTATAATAATAACATAACAGCATAACAGTCATACCGAAAATATCTGACATTAAACACTGAGTTCATGCATAACAAATAATAATATTACGGTATCCGTTCAATCTGAAAGAATTCCTACACCTTACAAAGATATAATATATTTAATAGGGCAAAATCGAAGCCCACTGTGTCATACCAACAAACTCTACAATGCTTTACTTGGTCACTTCTCAGCAACATACCACTGATATATAACAAATTTAGAGGTAACACCCAGTCATGGTGCAATACCTCAGACATACCATGCATCTGTTTAGTCCATCATCTCTGAACAACGTCGAGCAAATTCACATCCTGGACATAACCAAGCATCTATACACATGCACAGTTGCCAATAATGGGTCGGATATGAGTCTCAAAGAGTGTGCCTATAAAAATCTGGTATCTGATCACTGACAACCTAAGTAAATCACTACAACAATGAGCAGCTTGGTCGCAAAACTCTCAAATAAACCCATGGAACTTAAGACCGACATCCACATGAACATACAAATTCACGTTGAACGTGGATGAACTCCAAATGACTACCAAAGAGTGTAAACCAAAACACCAGGACCGATCCACCCAGTAAATCGTCTTCTAAAACAGTAAGCTACACACTTGCTAGGGTTCAATGACGAAATTCCACAAAGATGCAGTATGGACTTACATCTCTTAAGCATACATTCCTATGATTAATGCGGAAAAAATCATACAACAATAATAAAATAACTACGTAATTCTCTACTCTGCTCTAATTAACATTAAAAACTGTAATACACTAGGGTATCCATCATAGTAAATCGGTCTACTTATACAAATAAACATATACGAAATGAGCTTTGGCCTAGGGGACTGTCTAACTCCGTTTAAACATTGAAAATGGTCCTACACTAAACATACAATAAGCTGGCAACAAAACTAAGTTTGTAACAAACGGAACCTTCTATATATATAATATCCATGTCAAACATTGTACCAGGATGTAAAAAGATATATGAAACACTAAAAATATAAAACATGTAACTAAATTAGACCTGAAACACTGTTCTTCATTGCAGATACAAGCGTAATATAACCTAACATTCCGATATTGTATAAAATAACCAGCAGATTGCATTGATGATGAAAACTCTAGAAAAACATACAAAACTGAAAGACACATACTAAAACTCTTGAGTTGTAATAAAGCAAGAAGATCAATTGTCTACCATACCCAAAAAACATACATTAAAAACCATGATGTACGAGAAAAAAAAAACTAGCATGTAACCAACCAAGAAATTAACGTGAATAAGTCAATTATACTCTTGGGTGATGATACTGATGTAATCATGGATTTAACATGGAAGTGCAATCTCACCTACTTTTCCAAAGCGAGAGAATTATAACGAAACGCTCCCATTGATAAAGACAATCCTATTCACACTGAGCAAATAATTTGAATCTTAAAACTAATCTATAACGGGTTCTTTCTCCTTTTAAAGAAATGTTTCAGTCACCTGTTTATTTTGTATATTTTTCTGCGTCCGATAGCTTACAACAAAGAAAACGAAAGAATTAGTTACTGCCAGAGTAATTAAAACAGAACGCGAGGGTACTGATAACACAATCGCAGAAAATAACAATTAACTAATTGAATCTATGTCACGTGTAAATTGATCAACAGCGAACGACGTAGAAATGATACCAAGGTCGAAAAATTCATCATGAACGTGTCCGGAAATCAACATTCGTGTAAGAAAGTGTGCTGTTCAAACCTTTAATACTGCATGTAAATTATTATGTAGCTGTTAGATTTATTATAAATGAAAAAATTATCTCATAAATGTATGTTATCAATACCCCTAAACATTCAGGGGACAAGCATTGAAAATGCATTTATGCAACATGACAGGCAATGGAATTGCAATACAGTAGGCCCAGTATTGAAATGCAAGTACTTATATGTATATGTAAACGTTCTATTTACATAACCTATTAACATACATATCATATTATTATATATAACCTATTAACATATATTTACATAAGCTGCCCGTCCGTCTGAATGAGTCATTCACCTCTGTTCCCTCCGCGCCGCCCGCCTTCGCACCGTCCTCCTTCACGCCGCTGAAATTTTATTTGCAAACTTCCGTAGACCGGACAAAATCCGCGTTTTGCTGACATTTACTCTACTCCTGGAGTAGGGTGATGCGAATGTAATGTTTGTGTTAGAAGTGTTTCAGTTCTACTTTTTTCACCAATGTCGTTTGTGTTCATTTGTAATATATTTAGGTGTGTGGCATTGGCTTGGGTTGTTGTATTGACACAGGAGGGGGGGGATCGGGGTGTGGGGGCGGGAGTGGTGGAGGAGTGGATGTGTGACGTGGAACCTGGGGTCGGATAGGTGCTCCCCGGAGTCGAGGAGCCAGCGCCAGTGAGACCGCCGGACGCATACGAGAGGGGCTCCCCAAAAGTGAAGGGACGTCTGGTGATGGCGCGGGGGAAGCGGTGTGATTGTTAATATCTGTATTGATGTTATGAGTTGGGTGGCAGTTAATGTATTGCCTCACATGTGGTATGTTTTGTGGCAGGTAATGCATTGCCACCCATGTGGTAGCATTGTTTTATGTAGTGTGTCCAAGTTCCCCATCTGAACTGGATCGCGCCAATGCGGTGTACGTGAGGACATCCGCAGATGTGACATGGGTATGCGTTGTGACCAGGGTTGGGTTCAATGTTATCGGCTTGGAAAAGGAGGTGGGGGGGGGGGGTGAATACTGGCGGTTGCTCACTTCCCCCAGGGAAAAAATGGTGTAATGTGTTGTGGCTCTGGTGTATGTTGTTTTGTCGGTGAGCGAGAGGCCCAGGCAGCGCACAGACTGCGTCCACGCCGATGCCATCGACGACGACGTGAACAAGGGGGTTAAGGGACTTTCGCGGAGCGTCGTCCGAGCCTGGGCGACGTTGACTTCGTCCGAGGTGTCCGACGCCGCCATCGCGAGCAGACCACCTCGCGACAACCGGCCCGACGCTTGTATGTTCCCTCTTGGAAGGCCCGCTTTTAAGTCCTCACTGTGATCGTGACCAGCTCTTAAGTCCTTACTGTGTTTGTAACCCGTTCTTAGGTCCTCACTGTGATCGTGACCTGCTGTCAAGTCCTCACTGTGATCGTGAGCCGCTTTTAAGTCCTCAATATGATCGTGAGCCGCTTTCAAGTTCTAACTGTGATCGTGCCCTGCTCTTCAGTCCGCATTATGATCGTGTTCCGCTCTTCAGTCCTCACGTGGCCCATTCTTAAGTCCTCTCTGTGATCGTAAGCCGCTCATAAATTCTCACTGTGATCGTTATCAGCTCTCAAGTCCTCACTGTGATTTTGACCCGGTCTTAAGTCCTCACTGTGATCATGGCCTGCATTTCAGTCCTCACTGTGATCGTGGCCTGTACTTCAGTCCTCACTGTGATCGTGGGCCGCCCTTTGGTCCTCAATGTGATTGTGACCTGCTTTTCAGTTCTCACTGTGATCGTGGCCCGCTCTTCAGTCCTCACTGTGATCGTGGCCTGCTCTTCAGTCCGCACTGTGATCGTGGCC
This sequence comes from Gammarus roeselii, assembly GCA_016164225.1. NCBI lineage: Eukaryota > Metazoa > Arthropoda > Malacostraca > Amphipoda > Gammaridae > Gammarus > Gammarus roeselii. The sequence goes on along the minus strand of SDVV010005020.1, from coordinate 2,155 downwards.
TGCTCTTCAGTCCTCACTGTGATCGTGGCCCGCTCTTCAGTCCTCACTATGATCGTGGCCCGCTCTTCAGTTCTCACTGTGATCGGGGCCCGCTTTTCGGTCCTTACAGTGATCTTGACCCGCTTTTCAGTTCTCACTGTGATCGTGGCCCGCTCTTCAGTCCGCACTGCGACCGTTGCCTGCTTTTAAGTCCTCACTGTGATCGTGGCCTGCTCTTCAGTCCTCACTATGATCGTGGCCCGCTCTTCAGTCCTCACTGTGATCGTGACCCGCTTTTCGGTCCTCACAGTGATCGTGGCCTGCTTTTCAGTCCTCACTGTGATCGTGACCTGCTCTTCAGTCCTCACTGTGATCGTGACCCGCTCTTCAGTCTTCACTGTGATCGTAACCTGCTCTTCAGTCCTCACTGTGATCGTGGCCCACTCTTCAGTCCTCATTGTGATCGTGACTCACTTTTCAGTCCTCATTGTGATCGTGCCCCGCTTTTCAGTCCTCACAGTGATCGTGGCCTGCTCTTCAGTAATCACTGTGATCGTGACCTGCTCTTCAGTCCTCACTATGAACGTGGCCCGCTCTTCAGTTCTCACTGTGGTCGTGGCCCGCTTTTCGGTCTTCACTCTGACCGTGATCTGCTATTTAGTCCTCCCAATGATCGTGGCCCGCTCTTTAGTTCTTACTATGATCGTAGCCCGCTTTTCAGTCCTCACAGTGATCGTGGCCTGCTTTCCAGTCCTCACAGCGATCGTGGCCCGCTCTTCAGTTCTCACTGTGATCGTGGCCCGTTTTTCGGTCCTCACAGTGATCGTGGGTGGCATGCTTTTTAGTCCTCACTGTGATCGTGACCTGCTATTCAGTCCTCACTGTGATCGTGGCCCGCTCTTCAGTCCTCACTGTGATCGTGGACTGCTTTTCATTCCTCACTGTGATCGTGACCTGCTCATCAGTCCTCACTGTGATCGTGGCCCGCTCTTCAGTCCTCACTGTGATCGTGGCCTGCTCTTCAGTCCTCACTGTGATCGTGGCCCGCTCCTCAGTCTTCACTGTGATCGTAGCCCGCTCCTCAGTCCTCACTGTGATCGTGGCCTTGAAGCTGCAGTCAAAATGCAGTATCCCTTGTGATGTTGCGACATTCTGTACACTTACGTTCATTTTAGCTGTATCATGGTAACGAACAAAAATCCTTACCCCCAGCAGCAGTTGGTTCAGGCTGTGTGACGTCATTTCGAAAGCGTCTCTAGTAACTTCGATTTCGTCAGTGAATGCCCTTCAACTGCCATCCGCCCCCTGTCGAGACCCCTCACGAGAGATTACTTAACATCCACAATGGAGACGGTATCAACGATACGTGCATTATCGCCTTCAAATGAATCCCTCTCAAACCCGGTGCAAACAATTCACTCTTACCCAGCATTCAACCATCTGCGCGGTCATGCAACCGCCAGCCAGCCAGCTTGTCAGCAGTTCAGTCAGCCAGCCAGTCTGTCAGATAGCCAGCCAGTTACTGCTGGAGAAGAGGGCTGACCACTAGCGGTGAGGGTCATGAAGAAGACGGCACGTGTAATGATTGCGTGTATTTGATGGCTGAAGTAGCGGCGGTAGTGTTGGTGGTGTCGAAAGAAGGTAATCAACCCTCTGGTGTGTTGATCTTGGCAGTGTTGTGAAAGGTGCGGTGCGGAGTGCTCCACGTATGAGCTCGCTAGGCGGTGCGTTACAGCGCAGCAGTGTCGTGAAAAGTGGTGTGCGGAGTGCGCCACGTATGAGCTCGCTAGGCGGTGCGTTACAGCGCAGCAGTGTCGTGAAAAGTGGTGTGCGGAGTGCGCCACGTATGAGCTCGCTAGGCGGTGCGTTACAGCGCAGCAGTGTCGTGAAAAGTGGTGTGCGGAGTGCGCCACGTATGAGCTCGCTAGGCGGTGCGTTACAGCGCAGCAGTGTCGTGAAAAGTGGTGTGCGGAGTGCGCCACGTATGAGCTCGCTAGGCGGTGCGTTACAGCGCAGCAGTGTCGTGAAAAGTGGTGTGCGGAGTGCGCCACGTATGAGCTCGCTAGGCGGTGCGTTACAGCGCAGCAGTGTCGTGAAAGGTGGTGTGCGGAGTGCGTCACGTATGAGCTCGCTAGGCGGTGCGTTACAGCGCAGCAGTGTCGTGAAAGGTGCGGTG
>SDVV010005019.1:0-19592 GCA_016164225.1 Gammarus roeselii | reverse complement strand
ATATTTTCAGTATGGCTGTTATGTTATTAGTATACGATCTAAGTCATGAACCAGATCACGTGGGATATAGGAGTAGGATTTATCATCTGGGTATGGTAGGATACACCGTATATAATAGTTAATCATTGTCGGTTAGGGTAGAGTAAAGAATCTTATTTAGCTATTTTATTTTTGTTGCTGTGTGTATTGATTAGTTATCATAGGGACACATCTGTGTTTGATATAAATTTTGCCGAATTTCATGGGATGTTGGACATAAAATAAGCTTAGTTAAATGTAATGATCCCAAATAATGGTAGGTTTTACCTCTCGACATTGAATTTGAGTCCGTTTCCATGTCATTTTAGAGAGCTAATCTACCGGATTTTTGTAAAGTGTTAGTGTTGAAATTCTTTATTCATTTAACGAACATCTCAATTATGTTATCCGCTCGCATGTCTTTATTAGATGTTTATTCCCACATGTCATACTTATATGAATGTTTGTGATACGCTTACAATTGTTCACTTAGAAGTTATTAATTAATTCAGGCTTTGTTATGAGATTGCGTTCCATTTCAGAATAACTGACTTATTTGAGCGTTCACAATATCCACTATAGCATTTTTCACTCAAGGTTTGTGATGATGGCCGTAAGCCTAACCCACCTTAACCTATCCCAACCTAATCTAACCAAGTTTTTTTCCCCGTTTTTACACATATGTTATGTTTTTCTTCACTGATTTAAGCTTTATTCATATCAAATCTATCCACTTGACTCTGTAGTTCTTACCAGTCTTCACAAGTTTGTGTACCCACATTCTATATAGTTTTCACTTTGTTTGTTACAAGTCCAGTTATATCAACTAGTTTCAAATAAAGTTAGGCGATCGCTCGTTAGTAGACTGTAGAGTTCAAAACGATTATGTAAGCTTACCGCATATCTCAGTGCTTGTTATGGGTGTTGGAGCGCTAGCAAGTTTTATGTACGGTTTTACTGGATTTGTTTGTTGTAATATTGGATTTGCTGCTCCCAACACTTGCGTCTATTATAACGAGTGTTGAATAAATCCACTCTAACATTTTACTACTGATCTGTGTCAACAAGATCCAGGACATAAATCCTGCCTATGATACATAAATAGCGAAATATATATAAATGTTCCACAACGTAGATCAAATATCAATGATTGCAAAAAGAGTTGCCAATAACCGCCAGATACGTTAATGCCTAACATATTCTAACCAGTAGTTATGTAGTTTCATTCAAGTTTGAAGCTTTTGTATGGTATTGATATGAATGAAACTCTGCACTCGGGCTGTATATTTAACATGTCATTAGCAGATTGAAAACACTTCTCCAAATTTGATCCAGCAAATATGCTTTTGCAGATGTTTAGGCACCAGATTTTTTATTGATATCTCCATCACATGTTTGGATGAGACTCAGCATGTAGGTTCCATGAAAACAAATTCACTTCATTTGTTGCAAGGTTTTTTAATGTGGATTAGTTTCACGTGTTTTTAGGTTCGAAGATCTGCTCAATTTAACCCAACCTGACTAATATTTTTTATACTTTTCATTCAACTTTGATGGTTATGTATGGTATTTAGTCTTTTTGTTACGCGATAAACAAATCAAATCACTCTTTATGGTTATATTTTACGTATTTTCTTCAATATCACGCACCATGTACACTCATGAACACTTTTGTACGCATTTACAGGTTGTTAGCGTCACTGTGTCGGCACATGTGTCGGCACAATGCATATATACAGGGTCGTTAGCCTCACTGTGTCGGCACATGTGTCGACACAATGCATATATATAGGGTCGTTAGCCTCACTGTGTCGGCACATGTGTCGGCAAATGCATACATGCAGGGTCGTTAACGTCACTGAGTCGGCACATGTGTAGGCACCATGTAGACATTTACACACATTTGTGCAAAAAGGGTTACCTAACCTAACAATCTTAACCAATAATTATGTATTTTCTATCATGTTTGACGGTTATGTATTAAATTTAGTCCATATTTTTATGCGATTTACATATCAAATCCCTCCGCATGGCTGTATTTTACGTAGCTTTTTTGTAAAGGCACACACCAAGTACGCACATACACGCTTTGTTTGCATATGCAGGGCCCGTTACGGTATATTGACGGCGTATACAGGGGTCGAAACCGGCACAATGTAAACACATACACACATTTGTATGCATATACAGGGTCGATTACCATCTGAAGCATTTTACATCTGAGCTATGATTTTTTCCATTAAACCAAAGTCTCTTGCTTTTGTAACAAGATATTTAATGTGGATCAGCTTCACGTCATGTTAGGTTGAAAGAGCTAATCATCCTAACCTAACCTAACCTATTGTATCCAAGAAATTATGTGTTTTCGATTGACTTTTTTATGATTGCTTATGATTTTTAGATGAATACCTAGGCAACCTAACCAAACCCAACCAACTTAAAAAAGAATTATGTGTCATCTTTCGAGATATCCTGCTAACGTATGATACGTATTCATCGACCGGATCAGCTTCACGCTATGTTATGTTAAAAAAGTTTATGGCAATGCCTGAAACATATTCTTCTACCAACTTCGACAATTCGAGGTTACCTCCGACTGACACGTTGCTTGCAATTCATCGCTTAACGTTTGAGTTTTATGATATTATAAACAATTGTTCTGGGATTTACATAGTTTTTAGTATTTATTAGTATTAATTACAGATCTTGCTGGATTCAACAATACTTTCTATCTAATTTTATTCGACTTGTAACAGCATGGTTCGTACATCCAACCGTACCCATCATCGCGATGTTTCAGTTTCCTCTCGAAATCCTTCATATACTCCAGCATATCTTTGATGCGAAAACCGAAGGCTGTTCCGTTCCCTTGAGTCCACAAATATAATGCTTCTTCTTCTTGAACCTTAATTATTCGAAACTTCTCCAATTCAAAGTCATTCTGTTCTTCATCATTGAGGAATTGATGGATGATGATTTTGCACTTGGACCATTTAAATTTCGAGATTCGCTTTGTTATTTCCCTTGAACTTTGTTACACACGACTGTAACCCGTCGACATTAGTTACTCAAAGCCGACTTATTTTTTCCTTCATCCATACATGAAAGTTATCTACCACTCTTTTGATTCTTGTTTTACCCATTCTGATATAACTGTTATTTTCAACACTTGTCAATACTTGTTCGATCCGACTCATATCATCTTCAAAGATTTCTTCTTCCAAAACACGTATACTAATTTTTGCCACGTAAACATTCATTCTTGTCTATTCGAGGATGAGCTGTCCTGCTTCACTTGCACTCAACGTAACACTGACTCCAATCTCGGCATGCAGCTAGCTTTATAATGCGATTGCAGGCTTTTTTTGCAAACATTAGGCCTATCATCGCTCGCCTTTGTTTTCATCTGTGTATGTATGTATGTATGTATAAATGTACGGGTATAGGGGTGCGTACGTATGTGCTTGTGTATGTTCAAGCGTATCTACGTGTACATGAGTTGAAAAAAGATGACAACATTTAAAAATCAATACAAATTTAAAAGTCAAAAATTCAATAAAGTTTCAATTTTTTTCGACGCCCGGACTTTTCTTTAGTAGCCAAGTTATCACTTCAATAGACGGACTTGGCTTTGTTCGGGCGTCAAAAAAAATGAAATTTTATTGAATTTTTGAATTTTAAAATTGTATTGAATTTTAAATTTTGTTATCATTTTTTTAAACTCATGTTCACGTACATACGCTTGAACATACACATGCACATACGTACACACCCCTATACACGTACATACATACATACACAGATGATGACCAAGGTGAGCGATGATAGGCCTAATGTTTCGCAAAAAAAGTCTGCAATCGCATTATAAAAGCTAACTGCATGCCAAGATTGGAGTCAGTGTAACGTTGAGTGCAAGTGAAGCATGACAGCTCATCTTCAAATAGACAGGAATGAATGTTCACGTGGCAAAAATTGTTATGGAAGAAGAAATCTCCGAAGATGATTTGAGTCGGATCAAACAAATATTGATAAGTGTTGAAAATAACATTTATCTCAGAATGGATATAACAGGAATAAAAAAAATGGGAGATAACATTCATATATGGATGAAGAAAAAATGAAGTCGGCTTTGGGTAACTAATGTCGACGAGTTGCAGACGTATGTAACAAAATTCAAAGGAAATAAGAGAGCAAATCTCGATATTTGTGTGATCCAAGTGCAAAATCATCATGAGCTGAGGTAGTGGGATAGGATTTTACATAATAACCAGAAAAAATTTGGAACGTATGCAACAATTCCTCAATGATGAAGAACAGAATGACTTTGAATTGAAGAATTTTCGAGTAATTAAGGTTCAAGAAGAAGAAGCATTATATTTGTGGACTCAAGGGAACGGAACAGCCTTCGGTATTCGCATCAAAGATATACTGGAGTATATGAACGATTTTGAGAGAAAACTGCAGCATCGTGATGATGGGTACGGTTGGATGTACGAACCAAGCTGTTACAAATCAAAAGAAATGAGATAGAAAGTATTGTTGAATCCAGCAAGATCTATAATTAACACTAATAAATACTAATAGAACTATGTAAATCCTAAAACACTTGTTTATAATATCCTAAAACTCAAAGGTTAAGCGATGAATTGCAAACAACGTGTCAGTCGGAGGTAACATCGAATTGTCGAAGTTGGTAGAAGAATATACTATACGCATTACCATAAACCTATCTCGGGGTAAATGCTATATCTGTTTGACATAATGGTAGGATATAAATCAGTGTCCAATCAGATCTTGCTCAGTCAAAATTGTGATTCTGTTGTGGAAGGATGGGTATAGCTTGAGTCGTCGTTTGTTTGAAAGTTATGGGGTGATTGGGGTCTGTAAACTTTGCCAGAAAGAAATAAAATGGAATGAACATAAATCTACAAGTAATGTGTAGCGAAGTTTGAAATGAAATCATCGTAAAGAGAAAGAAAATGATAGGAAAGAAAATGCAAATCAACTGTGCAAGTCGTCAAAGGATATAGTGCCAGGAGCTATCGAAGGTGAATAAGAAAACATAGTGTTAGACCTTTTGCCCGTTTGTATGGTAATGGAAACATATATGAATTACTTGTAACATTCAATTCATCTAAGATTGAAAATCTGTCCTCTCTGCTACCTTATATGAGTCGCGAGTGACCACGAAGTAGAAATAATTAGTTGAAAATTGATAAAGAACCGTACATAAGGTTAGGTTAGGTAAGATTTTTGATGATTTTCTAGATCAAAATTGGAAGTGTGAATCAAAACTGCAAAATATAGATCAAAATGTGGAGTCAAGTGGAGATATTTGTTATGCAATAATCCTAAAACACTGAAAAATCATATGTAAGCATGAAAAGTCAATTGAAAAATACATCATTCCTTGGATACAATAGGTTAGGTTAGGTTAGGATGCTTAGTTCTCTTAACATAACAAACCTTGAAGCTGATCCAGTCGGTGAATAGGCATCATACGTGAGCAGAAAATCTCGAAAGATGACATAATTCTTGTTCGAGTTGGTTGGGTTAGGTTAGGTTACCTAGGTATTCATCTGAAAATCATATGCAATCATGCAAAATTCAATCTAAAATACATAATTTCTTAGATACAATAGGTTATGTTAGGTTAGGTTTGGATGATTAGTTCTTTTAACCTAACATGACGTGAAACTGACTCACATTAAATATCTTGTGACAAAAGCAAGTTACTTTGTTCTAATGGAAAAACTCATTGCTCAAAGGTAAAATGCTACAGATGTTAACCAACCCTGTATATGCATACATATGTGTGTATGTGTTTACATTGTGCCGGTATCGACCACTGTATACGCCGTCATTATACAGTGACGGGCCCTGCATATGCGTACAAAGCGTGTGTGTTTGTGCACCTGATGTGTGTCTTTAAAAAAAAGCTACACGTATAATAGAGCAATGTGAAGGGATTTGATATGAAATACTGCATAAAAATAAGGCATACATTTAATACATAACCGTCAAACATGAATGAAAATGCATAATTATTGGTTAAGATGGGTATTTTAGGTTGCATAGGTATTATTGCATCTGGTAGTGTATATGGTTACCCGTTTTACACAAATGTGTTTAAATTTCTACATGTTGCCGACACATGTGCCGACAAAGTGACGCTAACGACCTTGTATATATGCATTGCGCCAACCCATGTGCTCACACAAAGAGGCTAACGATCCTGTATATATGCATTGTGCCGACTCATGTGCCGACACAATGACGCTAACGACCCTGTATATATGCATTGTGTCGACACATGTGCCGACACAGTGACGCTAACGACCCTGTACATATGCACTGTGCCGACACATGTGCAAACACAGTGTGGTTAACAACCCTGTAAATGCGTATAAAAGTGTTCATGTGTGTATATGGTGTGTGATATTAAGAAAAAACTACGTAAAATATAACCAAGTGGAGTGATTTGATATGTTATAGCGTAACAGGATGACTAAATACCATACATAACCATCAAAGTTGAATGAAATATATAAAAATATTGGTTAGGTTGGGTTAGATTGAGCAGATTTTTGAACCTAATATCGCGTGAAACTGATCCACATTAAAAAAACTTGCAACAAATGAAGTGAATTCGTTCATTTGGAGCCTACATGCTGAGTCTTATCCAAACATGTAATGGAGATATCCATAAAATTTCTGGAGTCTAAACATCTGCAAAAGGACATTTGCTGGATCAAAATTTGAGAAGTGTATTCAATCTGCTAATGACATGTTAAATATACAGCCTGAGTGGAGAGTTTCATACAAATCAATACCATACAAAAGCTTCAAATTTGAATGAAACTACATAACTACTGGTTAGACTAGGTTAGGTATTAACGTACCTGGCGGTGAATGACAACTCTTTTTCCAATCATTGATATTTGATCTATGCTGTCGAACATTGATATATATCTCGCTAATTATGTACTTTATGCATGATTTATGTCCTGGATCTTGTGGACTGCGGACCTTACATCACAGATCTGTAGTAAAATGTTGGAGTGGATTTATTCAATATTCGTTATAATAGACGAAAATGTTAGGAGCAGCAAATCCAATATTACAACGAAAAAATCCAGTAAAACCGTTCATGAAACTTGCTAACGCTTTGACTACCATAACAAACACTGATGTATGCGGTAAGCTTACATAATCGTTTTGAACTCTACAGTCTACTAACGATCGATCATCTAACTTTACTTGAAACTAGTTGATATAACTGGACTTGTAACAAACAAAATGAAAAATTTATAAATGTAAGTACACAAACTTGTAAAGATAGGTAGAAAATACAGAGTCAAGTGGATAGATTTGATATGAATAAAGCTTAAATCAGTGAAGAAATACATAATATAAGTATGAAAACGGGGAAAAATCCTCGGTTAGATTAGGTTGGGATAGGTTAGGGTAGGTTAAGTTTTACGGTCATCATCACAAACCTTTAGGGAAAAATGCTATAGTGGATATTGTGAACGCTCAAATAAGTCAGATATTCTGAATTGGAACACAATCTCATAACAAAGCCTGAATTAATCAATAACTTCTAAGTGAACAACTGTGCGCGTATCACGAAAATTTATATAAGTAAGACATGCGGGGATGAGCATCTAGTAAAGACATGCAAGCGGATAACATAATTGAGATGTACATTAGATAAATGAAGAATTTTAACACTACACAAATCCGGTATGGAAACGGACCCAAATCCAATGTCGAGAGGTAAAACCTACCATTATTTTGTGCTTACCATTATTTTGACCGCCGTGGCCGAGTGGTTAGCGTATCCGACTGCAGTGTCAGCCTCTGGTGCTGCATGTCGCGAGTTCGAGCCTCGGCAGGGAAACGGCGGTCTTGTGGCGGGGAGATTGGGCTCCTTCCCCCTGTGTCTGCCTAACTTAGCCACTACCCTAACTAGGGCAAAATGGCTGTGTGTCTGTACATACATTCATACATTTTGGATCATTACATCCAATTAAGCGTATTTTATACCCAACATACCATGAAATTAGGCAAAATTTATATCAAATACAGATATATTCCTATGATAACCAATCAAAGCATACAACAACACCTATAAAAAAGCGAAATAAGATTCGCTACTCTACCCTACCCGACAAAGATTAACTATTATATACGGTGTATCCCACCACACCCAGATGATAAATCCTACTCCTATATCCCACGTGATCTGGTTCATGACTTGGATCGTATACTAATAACATAACAGTCATACCGAAAATATCTGACATTTCACACTGAGCTTATGCGTAATAAAGAAATAATACTACAATACCCGTTCAATCTGAGAAATACCTGAAACATACGAAGATATAATATCTATAATAGGATAAAATCAAAGCCCACTGTGTCATAACAACGAACTCTACAATGCTTTACTAGGTTACATCTCAGCAATCTACCACTGATATATAACAAATTTAGAGGCATCATCCTGTCATGGTGCAATACCTTAGACATACTATGCATATGTTTAGTCCATCATCTCTGAACAACGTCAAGTAAAGTCACATCCTGGACATAAACAAGAATCTATACACAGGTAGTGGTCAAGAATGGGCCTGACATGAGTCTCAACGAGTTTGGCAATAAAATAGCTGGGCATTTGTTCACTGACGATCTAAGTAAATCACTACAACAATCAGCAGCTTGTCGGATAACCTCTCTAACAAACACACGAAAGTTAAGATCGACGTCCACAAGAACTTACAAAATTCAAGTTGAACTTGGACGAACTCTACATGACAACCAAAGAGTGTAAGCCACCTCTACACCAGGATCCCACAATCAAGTAAAACGTTACTCTATACACTTGCTAGGGTTCAATGACGAAATCCCACAAAGATGCAGTACGGACTTACACTTCTTAAACATACATTCCTATGATAATCGTGGAAAAAAACATACAATAATAATGAAATAACTATAAAGATAGCCAAATAAGTTGCTCTACTTTGCTCGAATTCACATTAAAAATATAATTCACTTGGGTATCCCACATAGTAAATCGGTCTACTTACACAAATAGGCATGGACGCAATGAGCTTTTGCCTATGGGACACCTCTAACTCCTCCTAAATATTGAATAATGGGTTTACAATAAACATACAATAAGCTAACAGCAAGACCGAGTTTGTAACAAATGCGATCTTCTCTATCTATAATAACTACGTCAAACATTGTACCAGGATGTAAGAAGATACATAAAACACTAAAAATAAACAACATGTAACTAAATTATACCTGACATAATGTTCTACATTGTAGCTACAAACGTAATTTTCTGATATTGTACAAAATACCCAATGCCATGAATCGAAGATGGAAACTGTACAGAGAAAATATAAAACTAAAAACCGTTTACTAAAACTCTCGAGTTATAACAAAGCAAGAAGATCAATTCCCTACCATACCCAAAACATGCATTGAAAACCATGGTGTATGAGAAAAAAAGCATGTAACCAACCAAACAACTGACATGAATAGGATACCAGGACATGTGAGCAACATACGCTGAAACCTAAAGTAAATAGCGTGGAGTACTTCTACACAAACACGCTATAGAATATACAAAATCTGATGAAATTACTCTCCAACTAAGTTCAAAACAGGGTTTAATTAATATTTCTTCAACTTAAGTAGCCACAGCTTACACGTAACAGAATGTTATATATACATATAAAATACCAAATGATGCACTAACCGACCAATTATGCCTGAAATACTGTGCTACATGGAAGATGCAAACCTAAAATATTCTAAAAAATCCTATAACTGTATGAAATAACTATTCAAAATTTCAAAAAACACTAAAAATTAAACATATATCAACCGATACATAACACAATATAATAACTTACAATAAATCCATATCGTACAGGTACTCTCGCTATTATATATTATAATAGACAGCCCGTAGTTCACCGGTGTAGTATATAAGTTCTTTTTTTGAAGTATATAAGCAATTTTTTGTGTTAGTTGAACGTAGACAACTGGTCATAAAAATCTATATTTAATCGATCACTGAAAAAAAAATTATTCATTGCCCGTTCTGTAGAAAAGTTCAGATAGTCTTGCGTTTCCGTTTTAATTTTCATACAAAAATTCCGTGACCAATTGGTTAGGTGACATGTCTAAATACCCGATCTACGGTTATAAATTTCAATAATTCATGTAAAGTCGATTTCGTGTGTTGTCAATAAATTGTCGTGTAGCATTCATGTCTGCATAGAAATGCGGTATTCCATTTCAGGAAATTATAGTACAATTTTCAAGATAGTAATTTTCAAATGGAAACACCACTGTTCGTAATTTTAAGAAATGTCCGTCGTGTGATGAGTTAGACTCAGAAGCAAGTGATGTGCAAGTTGGCCGATGCAATATGTGAGTGGTGTAAACCAACGAACGCGTGAATAGAGGAATGAATGAACAAACCGTCACCAAACACACTCAAACCAATGACAAAACAAATCATGCGAAGGCTCGGTAAATAAAGGGAGACTATGACAAGTCGTTTGTAAGCGACAATCACTGACTCAGGTCAGAAGCAGAAAATAGAAGGGGTAACCGTCTTAGTTTTTTCATATTAAAAAACGAGCAAGCAATCCTTTTCTGGGGAAGCAAGGACTGACATATGAACAGGCAAGGTCAATCCAGGTATGACTGAGTTCACACGTGACTCCTCATACAACATATTTTAACATCGGAATTTATAATGTTAGCTTGGTCGTGGTAACTGTACGGACAAATGCTTTGAAAAATAGGCAAACGGCAGTCCACTTTAACCTCCGGGCGACCTAGCGTGGGAATACGAGAGAGTAAAACCGAGCATCATGAATTTCAAAACCGTTAACCCCAATTTACTGACCAAGCCAAATAAACTACCCGCAAATCATGCGTTCAAAACGCGTTAACCAAAAAAAAATATCAAAACATAACACATCAAGGCCACAACTTGAATGATTGTCTTTTGGTCAAACGTGAAATGCAGTGTGTCCGATGTAAATATTAGTGATGCGTATCCAAGTTCAGTTTATTGAATTCATTAATAGAAGAGGTGAAAATATATAATTATTAAGATGGGTGAGGCATAACCTGTCACCTGCGTGTGACATTTACTATGTCCATAATAATTTGTAAGGTAATTATTATATAAGTCATGTCTCCCGAATTGTGTAATTAGATCATAAGCTTTGTTCCTGTTTTGCATATGTTAGTTCAACGGTACCTTGAACCAACATACGCTGCAGTGCGAAAAATAATAAAATGAAACTAGTAGACAGTCGCTACCCCATCTTTCCGTGGCCCCCCGTCAAACAGGAAAAAACTTTGTGAAGATCGGTATAGCAATCTGTCCAGCAACATGGTTGCATGCCCTAAGCAAAATATAAATGTTCAATAAAATTTGCATTCAGCTATCCCAGTAACCTCAAATATGCCGCCATGTCGCCAACACTTGGATCGAATTTTTTTCTACACTTGATCGAAGCGTGCGATACATGCCATAAATCATTATATTGCAAGTAGTCGCACGCTCAGAGAATTGTTTTTTCTCGACATTAAAATGACTTATCAATAATACAACCAATCTTTTACTAAAATGTATAATATACAATCATGCCTGAAAACTCCACGCAGCCTGCCTGCTCACATGGAACTATCAACGGGTTGAGGTAGAACTACGGCAATTTGATAGTACAGAGCTATAAAAGTGTGGACACTTTCTTTCAATAAAGGAAGGGAGGGCAGTTATGATCAGCCTCCGGTAGCACATATATTGGACACAAGGGCTAACCGAACATTATAACAAAGAGTGAGTTGTGAACGCCCAAGAAACAGTGTAGGCCTTAGGCCTGTTAATCCTAGCTTAAGTTACACGAAGAAATTCCTTGCCTTGCATGTTTTTCAATTCCCCTCCAAAGTACATTTAGAAGAACAGGTGTTCCCCATGTGGCATCGCATGACCAAGAGACGTTGACGAGTGTAGTGCCATTTGGACATCCTGTTAAAGTTGACAATTCAACATTGTGTTGCCGGTATTCAATAACGTAGAAAGGTAGTTTTAAGCTCAGGGTTATCTTAATTTATAACAAGGGATGGGAGGAGCCAACAAAATTCGTTAACAGCCTAAATTTTAGGTTTGTCAATAAGGTCAAGGTATTAGGACATCACGCCTCTTTGGGGAGGGGATGAAATTTAGAGTGGTTCCCTTATTGGAAGATCACTTCATATACATAAACAAGGCCCTCCCATATTATTTTAGGAGTGCAGGGGTACATTGTTTAGGACCTCACATTTCATAAAAGAGCTGCTCGGGAGGAGGGTGGGTCGCTTTTCGCTTCTTGCTCTGCGCTACTCTGCGCTCGCTTTACACCTTTTGCTCGGCGTTTTCCTCTCTTTTTGTTCTCCGCTACACTTCTTTTTGATGTTCATTTACACTCCTGTTCCGTTGTGTCCGTTTATATCACAATCAGCGATAGAGCTCGATTGAGAGTTAACCTGTTGACATGTTACTTTGTTTTAGTTCAAAATAATATTATAAAATAACTAGTGTAATCATTTGTCCCCTTGCAACTTATACTTGATTATAACAACCGTAAACTAAAACCTATAATATGCACTATGCCCATCATTGAAATGCGAATACCAAAGGTAGTGTGTTAACGTTTCATTTATATAACCTATTTACATATAAAAACCTAATAATATATATAACTTATTAACATACCTTATGAATAATCCGAAAGCTGTCCGTCCATCCGTCAGAATGAGTCACCCGTTAGCCGCCTGCCTGACTCTGGCCGTCCGTGAAAATATGGGGCGCAAACTCCTTAGACTGAAAAGTAACTATATAAACCCCTATCTTGTTTCTTCTGTAGGCCGTTTCGCACCCCTAGTAACTACCCTTGTTCTGTACCCGACGAGTAGTGATGCGGTAGTGGACGACCAGCCGAGCGGTAGTGGCAGACACGCATATCAACGTACGGAATAGGAGTTGAACGTTGGCTTAAGACAATAAGTGCTCAAGAACAATAAGACATGTTCTAACAACGAGTAATATTGAATCAGTGAACGTCATTCTTACATTCATGTAATAGTTGTTCAAGTGCTATATGAACATTAAAATATTATAACATAGCTTGCTGTTTATTCAACTCTTGCCAAGAGATCAAGTAATTACGCACGTATGCGAATGCTCTAGGTTGACAGTTGAGCTAAGAAACTTGAGTGGAAGTACAGGTTAAAATAATATACATTTCAGTGATGTCAGACAATGCACAATATGCATGAAATTGCACCGCAATAGTGATGTAAAATTAATTATAACGAATGGTCTGCATGTTATTTAAGAAAAAATTCGTTTTTATTGATCGAGAGTCAGTTGACTATACGAGAACGTTGTGGCGACTGTACGCGTGAAATAACACGGGATTATTCTGAATGGAGTGCTTGAAAGGTGTAATGATCTGACGTTCATATAATTACATTGGTAATGTTTGAATTTAGTTACGAGAAATAATAGTTTTAAACAACGATAAAAATGATGTTATTTCTGATATAGTGTAATGGCTTGCTTGACCGAATAATAACGTGGATTGAAAACGATGCCGGGTCCTGACTGGCTCTAACGTTCTGGAATTTTGTTTTTCGCTTTAGTAACCGGGTATACGGGCTGTGTCGCTGTGATGTAACAAGAGCAAGCACGTAGACACAAAGCATGAATGAGCATAACGAGCATACATTGACATGAAACACTTATTAGAATGACTGACGAAATATTTTAGCGTTACTCAAAATTTAAAAATGCATAACATCAGTGTGGCAATAGTAGGACACTTTTAGTAGAGCAAAATATAGTACGGAAATCCAGCAGGGGCGATTGTTACGAGAACGAGCGTCGCTACCAGTACATTGCTTCCTTCGGCGCAATAGAGAACTCCCGTACTAGCATGTTGTCAACGGTATTTTGTCGTTTGGTCTGCTTAGCAACACCCTTATAATCTGTTCTATCTGCCGAAATAATAAGCCCTAGGTACTGAAATTCGACCTCGAAATCAAGTGTGACAGCATACAGCTTAACATTCGTCGTGAAGTAGCGCTTAGGAACCTTTAGTTTGACCGACGTACACACAGTTTTGTAATGCTGTTGACAATATCATGGGGCCGAGCATAATTCCTACAAATATCTCAAAGTTTATGCCATGACGAGAGAGATGGAGCAACAGCATACGAGTTATTACGGCTAAGTTAATTAAATTGATTGATTGCCACTTGTGTCTATTATTTTTAGGTAATGAAAAGAGTTAGCCGGTGAATTCTTATTTCAATTTAAGTTTAATACAAGTTAGAATAGGAGCGACTTCTTTTACCACACTTACAAGATAAAAAAGTCAATGCAGATACCAAGAAATTTGGATCATATATTCTTGCCTCAACTTGGCTTGGAGTGGTAGCTGGTATCTGTGCCAGCCGTAGCGGGCTGCGCATAAAAAAATGGTGAAATTTAGCTCTAACATTGGGTGCAATGATGCATCATTCCGTGTGCCGCAATGCAGGCAGAGAGAATTGGTGGGCACATGGTATAAGACAATAATATTTTTTTGTGGAAAAAACTATATATAAATTAGCCCTAAACAATTCTTCATGAATGTGCATTGAAGGAATGATTGAATTACACCACTATGAACACATAAGATAGTTTTGCACGATAATATCATAGCATTGCTGACAACGAATGTTATCCAATTACATACTTATTTCAATGTGTATGAGGGGAATCAGTACGACAGATGAACACATCTACAATTTATGAAAAAAAAAATGTATTTAAACAAACAAAGGCTATTGTCATGGTGGTCATTTGCCTTGCGTGCTCTAAAACATCACATTATATTAGGCAACAAAGCTCTCCAACCTCCACAAACCTTGTGTGTTAGGCGAGGCATTACAGTTTCCCGGAACACATTTTTGCTGCTCCTCCCGATTTTTCAATATTTAATATTCAACTTGAGTCTTCTCCGAGGTTGTCGTTCGTGTTTACCGAAAAGTTCTCTTTAAGAACAGAACAGATGTCGCAAAAATGTAACGCTTAGGCCTAGGATTTAATCGCAATCGTTTTGTCTAATCTTATCAATTGGGCTAATTGATGTTTGTTCCCAAAATGTTCTACCCACTTATATTTCATTCGACACGTTAATCGAGGAAAAAATTGAGAATGAACATATGTCTTCTTCCAGAGAGGAAAGTAAATTGATCTGCAACCACGTCTCGTGTAGGGCTACCAAATCTGCTTGTTTGAATACATCAGTCGAATACCCTTGAAAATTACCGGCTGATCCGATAAAATTGAGAAAGGTAAGACGAATTGTTCAAAAATTACCAACGTGTTGTGATTCCCTCACGATGCTTCTAACTGTTGTACTACATTCCAGTGCCTTTCACTGGTTTTCCACACGTTGGTCTTATTCTCTTTAGTCGCCACTCTGGCGTATATTTTGTTCTCTGCATCAGGCTGATTGTAGTCCTTCGGCAGACGGACTTTCCTCACAATAAATGTCCGGCAGGTCTCCTCACCGCTAATATCTTCGACGAACAGCGACGAATCGGGATGTTTAGCATCTCTATAAATGTCAAATATATGACGTGTTTTCATGTGTACTAGGGCGCTTCTTGCACCTGAATGGCACTTCTCCTGAGCGATGCCTGACACGTTCAATCATCCATCTCAAAAGATACTTGCTTCTAGGGCACGGCAGTGATACAAATAGTTGCGCGATGCCCTCGGACGCTGCGTACAGTGAGACCATTTATTATTTTTAACTAGGCACAAAAGGGTTAAGTTGTGTGAGTGTGAGCGTGTGAGGGTGTGAGGTGCGCCTTGCCGTCGGCCACCCCCCTTTCTGGGGGATGCGGCCTAAGGTCTGTATCTGTAACTAGGGATTCTTCCTTGTCGTTTTTTTATTCTTTCTCAGAGTTCAAGCATCCATAAATCTTTCTTGGCTGCTCGGAAACTGATCATCCGTTTCAATTGCATTCGAAAGGGATGCGTAGTCTACGGATATTCATGTGCATTGTCTCGCAGAAACTTTGGTTTGCTGTGATGGTTTAGGTGGTGCTGATTGCTGTGCTATTGAAACAAGGAAAGGCGGAGTGTGGTCATTACTGAATCGAAGAATCAGAGTATTGCCGTCTAATTGCACACTGCGCGCCGTTGCAGGTTTGTCCTTTTTGTTAAGAGTGTTGATACTTACAGATAGACTTGTTGCTCTTTTCAATGTGACTCTCGCTGTCGCAGTAGTGGTGTAAGGACTTGTAAAACGATGCTCAGCGTTCTCTTCTCCGATCCTTCACAACAAATACATCCATAACAGTGTAAATAGTGAAGTATTACTTTTAAGATTTAAGGTATCATGTTTTAGACCATTGTATAAACTTCAATTGGAAGTGTGCCGCAGATGCAGTTCCCTCTGGCGGCGAAAGTCTCTCCGCACGACAAATTGTCTATCAAGCTGTGGGACTTTAGCTCAAGTCTCCTGGCACACACTGTAACAGCAAATCAGCAACTAGAATCGGCAACAAGGAGTTGGGCGCGAATCAATCAGCAACTGGGATCAGCGCTGGGTTTTTAGAGTGTTATGTGCAGGAATAAAGCAAAGTCTATAATTTAAGCATTGCAGAGCATTCTAGCAACAAAATATTAATTGTTGTCAGGTTTTAGGCTAAGATAGTACCAGCCTCGTATAGGTGAAATGAAACAACTTGTGACTATCAAGCGAATTAGCAACTTAAAAATAACATACCTGGCACCTTCAGTGTTGCCCTTTGCTGTGTTCAATCTGAATAGCAGGACCGCCCTAGCCGGTCCGTCGCACCACTCTTGCGCCTAACGCCATCCTATAAGATACAGCTCTCTTCTGTTTCTATATTCAACAGTGCACAGTTAAAATGAAGAGATAGAAGTAGGTTTTGATATTTAGTTTCAAGTCGTGTCTACAACAACCGTAAGTAGAAGTGTTCTCTTTCTTTTCTGTGCCAGGCTCACCACGGCGACAAATTTTTTGTCGTCGCCTCTCCTGTTCCGAGCCTTGAAACGGTCCAATCATGAACAGGAAAACTACTTTCATGTACTTGACAACAACTAATCTACCAATTTTATTTATTTTATTGGTTAGTCAGGCGATAATTTTCTTCGATATTCACTCGAATAGGTATTTCCAGGCATAATATAATGCTCATGTCATGTTGTACGGCTTCATCATTGTTTTGCATCATCTATGACTATCATGTCTTTAATGAACAGTACCTTGTCCTTATTCCCATAGAGTAAAGTTTAATCTTTCAACTCTATCATTATCCTCCCGTCAAATTGTATAAAATTTAATGCTCTAGAGAGAAAACTCTCAAACTTTATAACACTTTAACATCCAACATTTTCTTACTAGCATTGCAAATACATATGCCCGGTGCTCTGTCAGAGACCAGTACGTCCTTCAGTTTATTTTTCATAGCTTCAATTGCTGCTCCATTCAAAGCTATTGTTATATGCTAGTAAAACCACACATCCAGGCGTTCCAGTTCAGAACGGACCGTTTACTTAACAAGATATTGTTTGATTATGGGGAGAATTTCCTAACTCGGGAATTTAA
Source organism: Gammarus roeselii (assembly GCA_016164225.1). NCBI lineage: Eukaryota > Metazoa > Arthropoda > Malacostraca > Amphipoda > Gammaridae > Gammarus > Gammarus roeselii. Next base: position 1,851 of record SDVV010005019.1, on the reverse strand, counting down.
TAACAAATAAACCGGTAGAAAATGTTACTAAAATGGAATGCGGTTGGCTTCTGCTATTGAGGACGTTTAAATTTTGCCCATCGAATGTAGAATTGCAGCGTTTTGAAACGTACTGTTATCCAATTATGTGTAATCCATTGTGGTGTGCATTTAAAGGTTTAATCTGTAATTGTATACCTTTTCAACGGCTTATGTTCTATACACATGGACCATGAAGAGGGAAAATTATGAGTGGATTTATGTGTAAGTTTAGTTTTTTGTTGAGATTAAGTATAATACAAATCAAAGTTGCAGTTCCACATTAATGACCAATTGTGGGAGAAGGAAGACAGTGATGTGGTGACTGGTTACGTAAACTTTATCGATTCGATAAATATGATCGCTGCCTGACATAACATCGCGAGAAAATTTTCACCACACTAATCCTAGAAGACAAATGTCATTAAATCAATTCCTGCCACGTCCGATCGCCAAAATGTTGGCCTGGAGTGAGGGCCATGTGGGCTTGACAAGACGGGGGTTGTGGGAAGCAGCGTCTGGCCTCTGAGACGAGTTGCTGATTGGTTGGCTGAGGTGTGACCCGTAGCTTTGGGCTGCATGTGCACGTAGGCGTGCGGAGAAACTTCCGCCGCCAGAGAAACTGCTTCATGTGTCACACTTCCAATAAAGTTAATACAATGGTTTAAAACGATAATATTTTAATCCTAAGTGTAATAAATTATTTACAATATACTTATAAATCTACTTGTGAGGAAGCGGAGAGGAGAATGCAGAGCATCGTTTAACGAGCCCTTACATATATTTACGAGAGTCCGTAGATGCAAACTTCCAGTAGCATTCAATGACATATTCAGGAAACTGATAGATATCCTTAGAAAAATGAGTGTTAACGCAGTATTTGAGCGTATGACGTTGATTGCCTTGAATTCCAAGCTAGAAAAAGTGTAAACAGCCTCCACGAACAAATTGACAACTCTAACGATACAGTCCTGCAGGCGATATGAGAATGACGGGAAAGAACCCATTGATGAAAGATGAGGCAGACTACTGTTGATCCCATAGATCTATTTGTTAAAAATAATGATGATAAATTACTATCTGTCATTTCCTTGTTGAGAATCTATTGTACGTGGGTAGATATTAGACTATAATACGGCTGTATATGTGGAATGATAACTGGGATTACACATAGTTGCTATATATTTTATCATGACAGTTTTTTAGTCGTGGTAACTACTATGGCAATCACCAGATTGGTAGATATTTAACTCATCTTATTAAGTGAGAGTTAGTAGTGACTCCTGCGAGCTATAATAAATTGAAATTGATACGAGCACGTACACTTTCAAGGTGATGTAGATAAGTATCAATGTTAAACACGAATTTCATTAATTAATCTGTGGTAAACCACTTGGGCTAGCCCTTCTTGTGGCAATAAACAAATGACTCCAAATATATTTAAAAATGAAAAATAAATTACAAAGGTTGAGTGTTGTGGTAATTTTTCCGTACTTATATCATATCAGGTGATTGAAACTAACATAAAATCTTTGGTATCGGTGTATTTATTATTATTTCCCCACTTAACTGAGTGGATGCATTCAAGGTATTACAGAAAGGGGAAAGAAGAATGATAGGAATTGGATAAAAACGGCGAGAAAATGGTAGATAAATTATTGTGATTCCTCTGAGACCAGTATTCGTCCACGGGTCTTGCCTGTGGTCTTGTAGAGGAAGCACAGGAAATTGTCTTAATGAGAATTTCTTCTAACTTCTGGCCTTGGTTCACTTGGATTGCTACTGGGTTGTTAGGCCAGGTGAAAAAGAAGGGAAGCCTAGAATATATGTATC